>BQNB010015901.1:0-62797 GCA_026074375.1 Tanacetum coccineum
TCTTGTATCTAGCGTTGTGTATTATGAAGTAACGCCCCCGGACATATTTCCGCTGCGACACATTTTTGGGGGTGTTACAATCCATTTAAGACCTATGACTCCATATGTTTATGTTATAATTTTCAAAGAGTATAAAGAGGACTCTTTTATAAATAATAAAGATGTTGGCATTTTTATGTATACATATTGTAGTCTTGGTGAGATTGAGTGTTCTTGTGTGTTGCAACAAAGATGGTAATGGGATTAGGATAGATTAAGAGTGGATTTTGTTGGTTAGTTTAGTAGTGAGTGGGTATAGGATAGTATAAGCACTATTATGAAGTTTGGTTGGATTTTTGGAGGCGTTTGCGAAATAGAAGATTGCTGATCCGAAATTTATTTGAGGTTTTCGGCCGCCTAAAAATGTTTTCATTAGCCGAGAAGGTAGTTTTTGGATAGCTCGTTTTGAATAGATAAGTTTTAATATCTCGAACACTAAAAACGGACTTAAAACGGCCGAGTTATGACGAAATGAATTTTGGAACATTTTTGGGAAAAATAACTATATAAGCTTGCTGTTAGGATTTAGAAAATAGCTTTTCGGACACTTTCGGGATGTTTTGAGCTTTTAAAATGTTGGCGAAACGCTTAATAACATTAGTAAATAAAGTAGGAACTTTTAAAAAAATGTCACAAACGTAATGTCGGATTTCTAAAACGGGAAACTTCTAAAAATGGAAACTTTTGGTATTATTAGCGAGACGGACTTAGAAAGTGGCGTTTAGGTTTCGCTAGTGTATTTAGGGTACATGGAGTCATCGTATATTAAGGGACGGTATTAACGTCCCGAAACTTAGAATTTTCCAAAAATAGAAACTTTCTAAAAATAATAACTTTCCGAAATTAGAAACCTCTCGTGAATCATAATGTAACGTAACTATAAAACTTATACTTCCGTAACAACACCTTTTTATTATATAAACTAAAAGCACAAACACTTATGGATGTCTATTTTCGTTAAGCGTCTTATTCGATGTTTCGTATTTATTTCTCGTTCTGAAGCGCATCTTTTAATTAGGTTGCGATTAGAGTCGTTCGATATCGTTATTATCTTTGTTGAATTATTTGCTCACCATTTGCTTAAGGTGATTTCATAGCCCCGCTTTTTACTCGTTTTGAATAAATGTTTTATAATTTGGGGTGAGAAACATTGCTTGATTTTATAAACGGACACAAGTACTATATGTGAGATTTCCTTATTTTACGTGTTGCCTAAGTAGTGTTAGACCACTATTGCCTGGATTATCATGAACCGTTAATTACCTTTAACCAACTGACTGGTTAAGTAAGCGTGAGTGACTAAATAGATCTATTAGGACTAATAATCCCCATCCGGGTTTGGTAATTCTTACTAGTCGGGTACGACGGATTGTACATGCCAACGGATGTATATCACGTCGAAACTAGATTGGTTGTCTTGGTCAGACACATACCAGGGCAACTTTATTTGTCAATGTACATGCTACCTCCCCATTAGCTTCGGTGTCATGAGCTTAGAGCAAAGTAAATGCCTCTTTATGTGAAGTTGTATCTCCTATAACTGTCACATACGTTTTGAACCTTGTGGTCCACACAGATTATATTTGAACTAAACCTATGAATTCACCAACTTTATGTTGATGTTTTAAGCATGTTTTTCTCAGGTGCTTAGCTTGGATGTCATTGCTTGATTTATGTGAAGTCTTTTGCCTAGACTGGTCTACAAGAATTTATCTATGTTTTAAATACCGTTGTTGAAACTCATTTAAGCTTCCGCACTTTAACTCTTGAATCATTTGATTTAATCGATGTAAGACTTATTAATATTTTAAATTAATGCAACGATGTTTATTTTCAAAACGTACCCTTAGAGGTCGTTCTTTATGCTTTATACTTGAGATAATCATGAACGTCACGCCCCTGGACGCTTATTCTGACGGGACCCTATTAGGGGGTGTGACAAATACTGCGTATTCTTCAAAGTCAGGAAATGGTCTTGAATTCGTCTAAGTCTTGGGATACGGAATATCTGTCTAGAATGATACTCGTATTCTTCAGATTTTCAGTAGAATTTCCTGAACTTCTTTGTTTATGCTCCAAAACACGCTCTTTTCTCCATCTTTCGTCAATTGCTCGATAATAACTAAAATTTATAAAGATAAGCAATTAAGTATCAAATCTTATATAAAATAATATAAAACGGGCAATATAGATGGGATAAATGATGCTAATAATTTGACGTTATTTGATGTCATCAAATATTCCCCCACTTGAATCCTACTTGTCCTCAAGTAGACTTTAGATTTAACTTATGAAAACGTATCCCAAATGAATGTCTAGGATTTTTCCTTTAAGCGTTTTTATTTAATTACTAGCGCACGACCAAACACCTCACAAAATAGGAAATGAAATCACTCAATTCACTCAACTAATCTATGTGGTAACATTTAGTAGTTAGCTCAATTACTCGGTCGTGACAAGTATTCTATCATAATCTTGGCAAGGATACACATCTCCACCACTAAAGCTAAGGAGGTTTTTTAATCTCTATCGATACCAATATTCCATAAAAGGCGACAAAACCACAAATGCACGCCCAAATCCATGACCGCGACACTTGTAATTGCTCACTCCCTAACTCGAATAAGCTAAAGAATATGATTAAGTAATCTTCACCAATAGTGTTACACCAACAAGCGCGACAAAACCACATATACACATTCAAATCCATGAATGAGACATATGCGATTGCTCACTCCCTCATTCGAGTAAACCAAAGGTTAAGATGAAGAATGATATAGGATAGGGATTAGGCATGGGAAAATATATAATTGGTGTAAAATAAAATAAAAAAATAGATAGATTAAGTCCAACCAATAAACAATAATGTTGCTAGCTACTTTCCCGACCACAACCTTGAAAAATAAACAAATCACCGACTAACTCACGCTTTAACACGGAAAACTCACGTTTTGTTTGGTAGACACGAATTAGACTCAAAGATGTCTTAATCATCATTCTCAACGATACATAAAAACAAACCTAGTTGGCGTTCCCATAACAACCAACTCCCATTCATCCATAATATAGTACAACAATAGTGGCTATATCTACCACTTGATACAAAAATACATAGTTGGTTAAATTTGCGACCAACTTTCAAATAATATACAACAATACTTTAGGTTTATAGCACATACCAACGAATAATTGATTATCTCATAAAAAATAAAATCGGTTTAGTTTAGACACACTGATTATCTCACGATCCTCTCCTTTTTTTCTCTCTCACATTTTTTTTGTATTTTTCTATTTTTTTAATCAACTAGAAAACAAATAAAGGTGTAAAATTTCACCACTTCACGATCATATAAATCCGGATAATAATTTCATAACGCTTATGTCTCAGAAATAAAAATAATAGTGAAAGTAGTAAACACACGAAAAATAAAAGAAACTACTTTACATTCCCATTGCATTGTGCAATTCTCGATCTAACCAAAGATAAGAAATACGCACACGAACACAGAAAGTACATACTTTTACACAAAAGCAACTAACAACCAACCACGGACTTTAATCTATAGGGTAGGCTAAGGTGTAAAGGTGTAATAAAACATATTTTATTAGTGTAAGAAACGAAAAGAATGGCTTTAAGGGTTTTTCTTGGGTATCTTACTCTAAAAATGAGAGTAACGAAAGGGTTTTATATGGGGGTTAACTAACCAGTATAGTTAGTTAATATCAAATAATATTTGTAAATGACATAGGCTATTTGGTTTAATCCTAAAAATTTACCAATCCAGACAAGTCACTCCAATTATAAAAATAATACTCATTATGGTGGTCTTGAATAGTATATCAAGCCAAGTTTTAAAGTTTACTACAATCACCGGCACACTCATATATTTGTGGAATTTTGGTAGAATTGGGGAAACAGAATAGGCTTAATCCTCACAATATGGAAATAAGGGTTATGTTTGCGGGTCATGCAACTAATAATCAACAAAAACATGCTAATTTTTTTAAAATTTAAGCATAAATTAGGCATATTTTTGTGAAAATAAGGACAAGTAACATTCTAATTCTCCACCCCCGCTTGAGATATAAAATGCCCACTTGTGTGTTGTGTTGCGAAAAAGTGTCTGAATACCATCGTGACTAGCACACATAAGATTCCATATTATTTTCATACCACCACTTTCTTCATTATCGTTTAGTATTTCTCTGTTTTAATATAAAGAAAATCACATCAATTGTATCTCCAAATAAACGTCGGTTAGAATAAGAAAATAAAAATGATAATTGTACAGGACAGTTGATATGCCGTATTGATGATATCAAATAACGTCTATTTTATAGCATCATTTATCCCATGTAATTAACCCATTTTGTATAATTATTGCAAAGAATTGTTACTTAATCGTTCATATTTGAGAATTGCAGTAATTATGGAGTATTTGGTGAAGTGATGCTAAAAGGCACGCATATTGGAGCATAAACAAAGAGTTCGAGAAAGTCTACTGATCTGACAGCAAATACGATGTATTGACCATTTCCTGACTTTGAAGAATACGCTGTATCCACATCAACGATACACCGTATATAATACTTTGGTCAACAAAGAAGAAACAACTGGTTTTACCTCAATACGCCATGTCCATCAAGAAGATACGGCGTATCCGTGTCTACACTTTACAAATAACCACGAATGATTAAAGACCCAATACGCCGTATCCAGCAGACATCAATATGGCGTATTCACAATATAGTAATAAAATATTCTGGAAGATATCAAACGTGGTCCTTACTCCAAGAAATCCCCATACGCCGTATCCTACATTGCTCGATATGACGTATCAACGAGTTTCCAGACTCTATAAATAGATGATCCAAAACTTATTTTTAGGTATGCAAGTGAATCCCTAAACCACCAAGTCGACCAAGAGACGAATAAAGAAGCATAGAAAGTCAGAAGATAGCCTCAAGATCATAGGAAAACTCTTGGAATCTTTGCGCGATCGAATACGCGTTCGATTAAGGTTTCTTTATTTTAGTCGTTCATATATCAAACCGTGTGTATTTTTACAATGACTATCGGCTGATACCTTTAGGTATTAGCCATGTTTATAAAGATCTAATGTTTGGTTTGTTTATCTTGATTGCTTAATTTATCGTTGATTTTTTTGATCATGTTTATCGCATGATACTTGTTTATGTGCTTAAGTATGCGACCTATTATTCAACTAGGTCTAGTCCTACATATTTAATGCGCTGCAACTTCGGTGTTGTTTGGGCGTAGGCTAAGAGTCCGGGATAGCTCTCCATATAGTAATGCGTATAGGTGGAACAAATAGGATCACTAATAACGTCATGCTTGCCTTGATTGAATTGGTTGTACCGTAGTAGGTGGTGGCTTAGTACTAACTAATAACGTTTTGATCATTGGTATAGTTTGGATTGTGGACTACCACCTAACATAAGTTACCATTAAGCAGTAAGTGGGTAAAATCTCTATGAGCTAGGGTTAGTATGACACACACCGTGTTGTCCTCTAGATGAATTATAATCAATATATAAGGATGCTTTATGCGGATGCGTCTAATTGTGACAGAATTAGCGTGTCAAGGTCTTAGGAAGAAGTACCGCCTAAGTCTAGGAATGATTTACCCTTCGAGATAAGTCAATCATTGCACTAATAAACAAACCTGCATTTTATCGGATTATTCATGGTTGATATGTTTTTCTTATGTTTGTTCTTGACCGCTTATCTATCGTTTGCTTGTCTTCTTGTGTGTGTTTATTGCTTTACTTGACATCAAAACCTTATGTTAAATACACAAAACCGTGCCAGTCTCTCAGGCTGAAACCCCCCTTTTGCATTAGTTTTAGGTTTAACTTAGATAACTAAAATACTGTTAGAATTAGGAATTAACGCTCTTGCTCTTAGTGATCGACACCCTACTTACCATGAAGTTTCCACCGATCGGGTACACTGCCCGTTAAAGTGTTGTTTTTAGGTATAGTCGGCATAAAATAAATAGTAAAACTTGATACATAAATAACACCTACACAACGACACATCAAGTTTTTGGCACCGCTGTCGGGGAGTGAAGTTGTTTAATTCTTATTTATTAGTGTTTTAGTTTAGTTTAATTTATATTAATTTGTATATTTGTGTGTTTGGTTTGTGTGTTTGGTTTGTGTGTTTGATTTCTGCATTGTATATTTTTGCATATTGTGTGTTTGTGTGGTTTTCTGCATTGTTACAGTCTACTGTAACTTTCTAAGTCGAATACTTCATACGGCATATTCAATTTATTGGATACGGCGTATAAATTTTTTCTAAACCAATACAACGAATTCGACTCTATCATTAATACGGCGTATTCAGTTTACTGAATACGACGTATTAAGCTATTTGACAGTTTTCTTTCCTAGCAAATTTATTACAGGTTAAAATGGACGACCCCAACATTACTATGGAAGAGTATATCAGGCTTGAGGAAGAAAAGGCTCGAAAACCTAGTAAGGTGTTTAACTGGGAAACTGCTAAGTATGGTAAGATCTGGTATGATGAAGACATTCACGACCTCAGATCCGTTGAAACCGAATTCCCAGCTATAGTCTTCAATGATAAGTTAACATCTGAAGAAGCACTCTCGTGTGAACCCATAGTAAGTCTTCTTAACGACAATGAAACTGACTTTAGAATATCGTTTGAAGAATCTGATGATGAAGATTACACGGTAATTTTTGACAAAAATTCGTTTTCTTACAAAATAATTTATGTCAATGATTTGAAAACGAATTTGGAAAATGATAATGAAAAAGTCAATATGCCTTTGTTCCCACCACCCGAGCCTACTGTAAGTTGTTTTGATGATTTAGACTTCTTTAATGATTTCGAGAATGAATTTCCAGCCATTGTTTACAATGATGCTCTAACGTCTAAATCAGATTTCTTAACCGAACCTATTGTAATTCCTCAACATATCGATGAATTTAATTTGAAAGATGAAACATCATTGTCTGAATGTGATGAAGAGGAACAAAACATTTTAAACTTTAATGATCTATTTCCTTTTAACGTAATTTATCCCAATGATTCAAAATCGGATAAGGACAATGATGACGATAAAGTCGATATTGAACACTCTTCGGGGGATTTATCTATCAAACCGTTACCTGATGTAATAAATACCGATGTTGGTGCCTATGCACATGGGTCAAATAAGCTTTTGGAAACAAGTCATGATACATCTAATAAATTTTTCAAAACTAAAACTTTTATCAAGGGATTAAATTTTAATATCATGACTTGGAATCATATTAACAAAGGGATGTCATTCATTTTCCTTTTCAAGAATTTGTATGTGCCATTTGGCATCCTGTTCGACCCCATATTGTTTTATAAAGATGGGAGTAAATTAGGGCAAGTCTAACTTAAAGACTTTTCTGTAAACAAAAGTGCTTGCCGGGAGACAACTCGGAATGTATTTTCAATTTTTATCGAGTCTTTCTTTCCAGACTGTCTATACGGTGTATCTAAACCCCATGGATACGGCGTATTGACTATCTGGACGTTGTCCAGTCTTTATTTTCAGCACAGTCTATACGACGTATTCATTAAACGAATACAACGTATTCGACACAGGTATCAATACGGCGTATCCTGGGGTATGGATACGGCGTATCGATATCCTGTATAGTTTTTAGGTATTTATTTCGAGTCTAACCAACGAATACACGGAGGTAGTATTGCATTTGTTTTCTAAGAATTTATATAGGACCTCGCTGGAACGAAAATGACGACGTTGGTGGAGTATCTACAAGTCTAGAAGTGTTGGAGTCTTGAAATCTCAAGACGGCTGTTCAACACTATCTTGCTCGTAAAACGCGACATGGAGAATCTACCGAGCAAAATATCAGGGGAGTTTCTTATTCTAATTCTTTTTAAATCCCATTTTAATGTCTTATCTATACAACGAGGATGTTGTATAATTCAAGTGGGGGGATGGGAATTAGAATTTTTACTTGTTCTAATTTTCACACTAAAATGCTTAAAATATGCTAAAATTTAAAAAAAAATTCAAGCATACTTTTGTGAAATCACATGTTATATAACACGCACACAATAACCCTTATTAGATATTGTGAGAATTTAACCTTATCCGTTTCCAAATGTTTACCCAAATTCCACAAAAATATGAGTGTGTCGGTGATGTTGTAGACTTTAAAACTTGGCTTGGTATATCTATTCGAGACCGCAGTGATAAGTACTATAGATTTAGATGGAGTAACTTGTTTAAATTGATAAATTTTAGGATTACACCCAAATTGCCTTTGTTGCTTATTAACTAACTACACTGGTTAGTTAACCCCCGTATAAATCTTTGTTTACTCTTATTTTAAGAGTAAGATACCCTTAGAACAACTCGTAGAGCCAATCCATTAGGAACTACATCAATTATTTGTTTCGTTACACCTTTACACCTTAGCCTACCCTGTTAGATTAAGTTTATTTTACAGTTGCTAGTTGCTTAAAGTGTAAAGTTTGTATTTCCCGAGTCTTGTGTTAATTTTGGTACGGTTGGAAGAAATTTGCACATTGCAAATGAGAATGTATATTATAGTCAAAACTCACGTATTTTTACTACCATCGCAATTAATGGTACGTCCGAAGAACGAAGAATTATCGAAGGAATCATCCGAAACTATTATGATCGTGAAGATGGTGAAACTACACCGAGTTTCGTAATATAGTGTTAGCAACAAAAATCGAAAAAATTAGAAAAATCACAAAAAAAGAGAAGGAAAGTTTGAACATAATCGTTTCGCAACCACCGAAGGAATTACACGAAGGATCGATTATTCGTTGATACAAATCGACGATGTAGAGTATTGTATAAAGTGGAAGATATCGCCACTTGCCTTGTAAAGTATGTAAAGTATGAGATGATTGGGAAGTTGACCGTTACGGGAACTCCAACTTAGGTTGTTGTTTTTTATCTATGATCAAGACGTTGTAAATAGTTGTGTCTTTATCATGGTAACGGTCGGGAAAAAGTGTCTAGCAACCTATATTTTAGACTTAATCTATTTGTTTTGTAATTTTTATTTAACAACAATTTAATTACCTTTCCTAATCATTAACCATGGGTTTTACGCGAATGAGGATGTGATTGAGCGTGCATGTCTATTCTGTTGTTACGGCGATGTATGCATGTCTCAGCTGCCTTGTTGGTTTATTACTATTGTGAAAGTTAGAAGATCCATACCCTATATTACTCTACTATTCCTACTCTTTAGCTTGTTCGAGGTGGGAGTGAGCAGTCACATGTGTCTATCCCGTCGTTACGGGTGTGTATGTGTGGTCTTTGTCGCCCTCCTGGAATATTGGTATCGATAAAGATTAGTTAGAGTAATCAACCCTAAGCCTTATCATACAAACTCATATTTACCTTTATAAACTTGTTACTCCTTAGCTTTAGCGGTGGAGATGTGTATCCTTGCCAAGCTTATGATAGCATACTCGTCACGACCGAGCAATTGAGCGAATTAGTTACATGTTACCACATAGATTAGTTGAGTGATTTGAGTGTTTTCATCTTCCTATTATGTGAGGTGTTTGGTTGTGTACTTGTAATTGATCAAATAAATGCTTTAAAGGAAAATATCCTTGGGGATACATTTTTATAAACTTCTAAAGGCTACTTGAGGACAAGTAGGATTTAAGTGGAGGGATATTTGATGACATCAAATAAGGTCTATTTTATAGCATCATTTATCCCATGTAATTAACCCATTTTGTATAATTATTGCAAAGAATTGCTACTTAATTGTTCATATTTGAGAATTGCAGTAATTATGGAGTACTTGGTGGAGTTATGCTAAAAGGCACGCATTTTGGAGCATAAACGAAGAGTTCGAGAAAGTATACTGATCTGACAGAAAATACGACGTATTATTCTAGACATATACGACGTATCAAAGACTTTGACGAATTAAAAGACCATTGTCTTACTTTGAAGAATACGCCATATCCATATCAACGATATGCCGTATATAATACTTTAGTCAACAAAGAAGAATCAACTGGTTTTACCTCTATACGTCGTATCCATCAAAAAGATACGGCGTATCCGTGCCTGCACTTCACAAATAACCACGAAGGACTAAAGACCCAATACGTCGTATCCAGGAGCATCAATACGACGTATTCACAATATAGTAATAAAATATTGTGGAAGATATCAAACGTGGTCCTTACTTCAAGAAATCCTCATTACGTTGTATCCCACATTTATCGATATGGCGTATCGACGAGTTTCCAGACTCTATAAATAGACGATCCTAAACTCGGTTTTAGGTTTGCAAGTGAATTCCTAAACCACCAAGTCGACCAAGAGAAGAATAAAGAAGCATAGAAAGTCAGAAAAGAGCCTCAAGATCATAGGAAAACTCTTGTAATCTTCGCGCAACCGAATACGTGTTCGATTAAGGTTTATTTATTTTAATCATTCATATATTAAACTGTGTGTATTCATACAATGACTATCGGCTGATACCTTTAGGTATCATCCATGTTTATGAAGATCTAATATTTGGTTGGTTTATCTTGATTGCTTAATTTATCATTGATTTATTGATTATGTTTATCTCATGATACTTGTTTATGTGCTTAAGTATGCGACCTATCATTCAACTACGTCTAGTCCAACATATTTAATGCGCTGCAACTTCGGTGTTGTTTGGGCGTAGGCTAAGATTCTGGGATAGCTCTCCATATAATAATGCATATAGGTGGAACAAATAGGATCACTAATAACGTCTTGCTTGCCTCAATTGAAATGGTTGTACCGTAGTAGGTGGTGGCTTAGTACTAACTAATAATGTTCTGATCATTGGTATAGTTTGGATTGTGGACTACCACCTAACACAAGTTACCGTTAAGCAGTAAGTGGGTAAAGTCTCTATGATCTAGGGTTAGTATGACACATACCGTGTTGTCCTCTAGATAAATTATAATCAATATATAAGGATGCTTTATGCGGATGCGTCTAATTGTGACAGAATTAGCGTGTCTAGGTCTTAGGAAGAAGTGCCGCCTAAGTCTAGGAATGATATGCCCTTCGAGATAAGTAAATCATTGCACTAATAAACAAACTTGCATTTTATCGGATTATTCATGGTTGATATGTTTTTCTTACGTTAGTTCTTGACCGCTTCTCTATCATTTGCTTGTCTTCTTGTGTGTGTTTATTGCTTTACTTGACATCAAAACCTTAGGTTAGATACACAAAACCATGCCAGTCTCTCAGGCTGAAACCCCCCTTTTGCATTAGTTTTAGGTTTAACTTAGATAAATAAAATACTGATAGAATTAGGAATTAATGCTCTCGCTCTTAGTGATCGACACCCTACTTACTACGGAACTCCCACCGACCGGGTACACTGCCCGTTAAAGTTTTATTTTTACATATAGTCGGCATAGAATAAATAGTAAAACTTGATACATAAATAATACCTAAATAACGACACATCACGTATCATTAGTAATGGATACGCCGTATTGAAACTTGTAAGGAAAATAACCAAATACGGGCCAGAGGTCAAATACGCCACATTTAGAATTCTGAATATGTCGTATTGACAAGTCTGACAATAAAGTTTTAAAAGTACTGAAAAATAAAAAGATAACGTATCTAGGGTATTCAATAGGCCGTATCCATTGGATTGGATACGCCGTGTCGACATACTAAACAAACAGACTTGATACAAAAATCGAAATAACATTTCAGGTTGTCTCCCAGTAAGCACTTTTATTTATTGAAAAGTCTTTAAGTTAGACTCCCTTCAGCTTTAGTCTATCTCGTGCATGCTCACGTATCTACGTGTGAGGCATTCAACCATCTACTCGTACGTAAGTTTGTGAGTAACTTCTAACAATTCTGGATACCAACTCAACATAGACATATTTGAAAATTCCTAGAATATCCACACCATAAATATTCGCTGAACTTACTGCCAGCATGACTCTAATAACCTATCTTTCAAGATAAAATCAAACTAATCATACTATAACCATAATATATCAAAATAATAAAGTGTAATATATCTAAATACATCACCATATAAACAAATAGGGATAATAAACTGTCGATAAAAAGCAAAAGCACAAAATGTTCAACCGCCAAGGTGATCATGAATCATGATGGGGATGGGTCTGTTGAGCTAAGGTACTAGCACCATCGGTCCTCTGCCTGATTTTACGTCGCTCAAACTGAAAGCGTGTATCAGGAACGATGGTACCATCAAACCTCTCATACCTCACGCCCCTACTCTTTATAAGCCCGGTCATCCTATTCACCATTCAAGCTGAGTACCTTGCATGCTCGCTCATCAACCCCTATAACATCTGATGCTGCTGCCTGAGGACCTGACTCGTCCGTTACACTTCCTCCTCAACTATGTATAATCTTTGTGTAATGGTCATAGAGCTGCAGCAGCTTCCTGAGGCATCTGTGGTGCCTGTTGAGGTGCCGGATCTGGCTGATCATCCTCCTGACCCACAGGAGCATCCTGAGGAACCTCAAGATCAATCTGAGTATCTCTACCTGTAGCTCCAACCTGTTGCCTTGGTGGACCCTCAGCAAACCAGCTAACCGTATCCATAACTCTCTCACCTATCCTCAGCTTGATCAGCTCCTCGAGATCAATAGTAGGTAAATCACGAACCTCAACAGTCAGAGCCTAAAGGCTCTGCTCCGTAATCACCCCAAAGTGTATACCAAGTTGTGCAATAAAATGACCACCCGACATTTGAGCTCCCGCCTTTCTCCCCCAAGCATACCTAAATAGATACTATGCAAGCAAATAGGGGACATTCACCACTGCCCCCTCATCCATGCTGCGAAGAAAGAAAAGGTCAGTCTTAGTCACCTTCTTAGGCGACTGACCTTTGCTTGAATAGTAAAAGCAATCAAATGATGACACAGCCTCCTCAAAGGCTCTCCGATCAATGTATAAGAAGGAGGAGGACCCAAAAAGTCACCATCAGAAGCAATCCTAGCCCAATAGTTAACTAAATCTGCCTTAGTGGCAATCCTCCTCAGACCAGCCTCCTAGTAGGCTCTAAACCCCTTAGTCTGCATCTTTTCCTCTGTGTGTAACCCTAGAACAAAACTAAATTGCCTCATACTCAACTACCGTCTAAGTCCTCCTAACTAAAACTAGAGAGTATATATAGTGTCTAGATCAAGAATAGTCTCTCTAAAGCGAAGCGTGCTAAAAAACTCCAATATAACATGAATACCTAACAGCTCTCTCCATATAGAAGACATAAACAGAACCTCACCATCAGCACCCCTGTGCTCCATCCTCAACCTCTCAGTCATATCCAACTCAACATCCCCCTCATTAATCTTACCCAACCTAGCAAAATCTAAAACATGTACCCGGTGTATCTTTTGGTAGTTGGTATGTGCTTAATTACACATCCCATTTTCCATTAAAAATGGACTTAAATGACTAAAAACATACCAAAAATACATTGTATTTGTATGTTTTGCATTTGAATTATGCAAGAACGGATATTCAAAAAGAAAGCCAAAAATGACCAAACCAAGTACGGGATGGAAAAGTCAAAGTCAAATCGAAGCTAAAGTCAGTCAAAGTCAAAAGTCAACCAAATGAAAAAAAAGACAACTTGAGGGACCAAAGCTGCCAAACCTCAAGTTGTGTTACAAAAAGATAAGGGCTGAAATCGAAATTTGCAGGTGAAGTATAACTTTAGGGGCCAGTTCTGCCAAACCCCTAAAGTTATATAAAAAAAGGGCGAAAATTACAACGAAGTTATAAGAAATGAGGGGCCAAAGCTGTCAACCTGCCCAAACTCCATCTTTCCCGCCCAACAAAACCCAGGTACAACTAAGGGATGTCTTTCCATACTTTTACCCTGCAAACAACTCAACACCCTAGATAAATCATTTCAACCACTCCACTATTCCCCCCCCCCATACTTATAATTGCCATGTTGGCAATCCCTCACCATTTCCAAGTAATTTCGATGGCTGTGATTGACTCAAAAGAAGCACAAAAGAAATTGAAGGCTGGGATTTGTTTTAGAATCACCTCACACAACAAGCACACTTGGTTTTTGTCTCTACAAAGAAACACAGAAGAAAGAAGAGGAAAAAGACGAAGGAACCAAGACCTTAATTCATTTTAGTATAAATAGGGCCATTGTATCCCAAGAAAAAGAAGAGGAGGGTGGTTGTTATCATTTTTTTTATATAGCTCTTAGTTACATTTCAGCTTATTTTTATGCAATTTAATTTTCCAAGTCTTGTAACTTTAATTTTCGTCTTAATGCAAATTTGGAGTTTTTAAGTCAATTCTTGAATCTTTGTATTTCCTTTGTTAAAAGCATTACTTAATTTATTTTAAGTCTTATAAAATCATATGAGTCATTTGATTTAACTTAAATACTAAGAAGTTAAGTAAAGTCACAGAAAGTTCTTCACTCAAATATACCACAGCTTATGGATGATAAGCCAGTTCTGGATGGGCTTATGGACTCTCACTAGCTTGTTTTATACAAGCTAGAGCTTGTAGATTCTTGGTTTAGCCCTGTATCAAATCAGCTTAATATAAAAAGAAAAATGATTTTTGAAAACTTTCAGGGGTATTTTCAACTAGCAGTACTAACCAATAGTTAGTTCTGCTAGTTCTCTTTTGGGATTTTTCACTAGCAGTACTAACTCCAAGTTAGTACTGATAGTTAAAACTGTTAGTACTGTTAGTTCATTTTAGCTTATCAGCTTATTATTTCTGCTTATTTAAGATTTGCTTAGCTTTTTAGAGTAGATTAAGCCCATTTTCGTTTACTGTCTTTAGTAGAGCTTATTTAAGCTTATTTTTCTTTTCAAAGCAATTTTAATGGTTTATCAGTTTGTAGCTTTTTAGCTTATTTGCCATTCTAGTTTATTCTAGTTGCTTATTCTTATGCCTGAGTGCTTATTAGGGTTAGTTAAATATCTGTTTTAGCTTATTTGCTTATTTCTTGTTTCATTGTGTTTTGTTAAAGCTAGCAGTACTAACTTAAAGCTAGCAGTACTAACTCCAAGTTAGTACTGATAGTTAATACTGTTAGTACTGTTGTTAGTACTGCTGAGTTTTTCTTGCTTAATTTAGCTTAATTGCTTTTTGAATTTGCTTATTTAGAGTTAGTTTAGCTTATTTGATTTGTCTTAAGCTTATTTGAGCTTATTTGTGTCTTAGTATAAAAGTTTTAAGTGTTTTTACCATTCCTAGCTTTTAGGCCTGCTCTAGCTTATTTTCCTTGCTTCTCTTCTCGTGCATTTGCTTATTAGTGTTAGTACCCAATCATTCCTTGTCATATTCAAACATCGATTATGAATTCGTCTTTCGATTTTCCATTCTAGCCTCGTTGGGACATAATGACCCGAAGACACTCTATACTGCTTCCGGTTTCATTGGTCTTGCGGATTCTGACCCTTTTTGTATATTTATATTTATCTATATTTATTGGTATATAAAAAGGGGTAAGAACCCGCAGAGTCAGTAGTAAATATTAGCTAACCGTGTCTCAAACTCTTGCTTTTCCTCCTCTGTATACCCTTGAGCGTCAAACCTAAGCCACTCATGTCTCTGATCTCTGGGAGGTAATGCCATATCTTGTTCTAAGTTGGGAATTAAGCAAACAATCAAGATTCAAAATTAAACAAAGATCTCCCCAAATAAATTTTAACCGCGGGTGTGTTTCTTTTAAAATGGTAAAAACTGTGTATGAAAATTCAATCCGGCGTATCACATGGTTTTTATACTCTATCGTGAATACGCCGTATTGGTTTGATTCAATACTCCATATTAGATTAAGAATTGACTTGTCAACATTATTTATTAAAATTCTTGATACGGCGTATTGGTCAAAGATTGATACGCCGTATCCTATTTTAGGAGATCAATTTTAATAAAATTTAAAGAATGTACCGTGGCCTCCGCAACACCAATTCACAGAATTGAATAACACCTATATACCCGTTATCCTTATAGACTAACTTAGGGTCGAACTGAATGCTAAATGGCTACATTGTGAATAAATCATTGAAAAAACCAAAAAAAAAATTAGTGTAAATTTTCTTTTTATATTTCTATTTTGTGCATGCGCACTCGTTCTCAAGCCCGTAAACGTCGACAACAGCAAGTCCGACAAACTTCTGTTGAACCACCAAATCTTGAGAACCCAAATAACAATCAAGAAATTTTCAATCCTCCCATAGTTACGATGGACGATAATCGTACTATGGCTCAATTGCTCGAGGCACCCACCGAGGGTTACGAGGATGCGATCGTTGTTCCCGAAATTACTGCGAACAACTTTGAGATCAAGCATGGTCTACTTAATCTTGTTCAAAACAAGCAATTTTTTGGACACGATAAAGAAGACCCACATGCTCACATCCGATATTTCAACAAGATCACTTCTACGATGAAGTTCCCGAACGTCCCGAGTACGTCGGTTAAGCTTATGCTTTTCCCATTTTCCCTCGAGGGAGCAGCCCGGATTTGGCTTGAAAAAGAGCCCCCTCAATCGATTCTTACATGGGATGATCTTGTTTCGAAATTCATTAACAAATTCTTCCCTCCCTCTAAAACAACAAATCTTCGAAATGAAATCACAAGATTTCAACAAAAATTTGATGAAACGTTTTACGAGGCATGGGACCGATTCAATGATCTTCTTAGGGGATGCCCGCATCATGGGTTTTCAGAATTGCATCAACTCGATACATTCTATAATTCCCTAAATTCGAATGATCAAGATTCATTGAACTCCGCTGCGGGTGGTAACTTTCTGGATAAAATGCCTCGAGAATGCCTAAAAATCATCGAGAGCAAGTCCAAAGTTCGTCAATCACGAAGCAAGGCCATTGTTTCAAAAGTGAGTACGAGCTCTTCTACCCCAGCAGTTTCATCCGATGTTGCTGAGCTGAAAGATATGGTTAGAGCATTGATTCTCGATAAGAAAAACCAAACTCCAGCTCCCGCTCCTGTAAAAGCAGTCGAGCAAAGTTGTGTAACTTGCGGGGGTGGTCATTCTTACCAAAATTGTCCAGCCACCGATGGCAACATTTATCGTGACAATATCCAAGAATACGTGTCACAAGCCGCCGCAGTTAACTACAACCAAGGGAATGCCAGTTACCGACCTCAGATGGTTGCTAACCAAATTCGACCTCCCGGTTTTCCTCCTATGCAAAACCATCAAAACAACCAAAATCGGGGGATCAATTTCAACCAAAATCGGGGGAACAATTTTAACCAAAATCGGGGTAATAATTTCAATCAAGGACAAGTTTACCAACCCCAGATTAATCAACCCCCGACTTTTCAAGCTCCAGCTTACCAAGCTCCAGTTCCACCAGCACCAGGTGTGTCTAAGCCCGATTTTGATAACTACGTCAAAGCTAATGACGCGGTTATGCAAAATATGCAAAATCAAATGGCAAATATAACGGACATGATTTCCAAGTTCGTGACTTCTAATACCGCCTCTACTTCAGGTTCGGGAACTCTCCCGGGTAACACCATTACCAACCCGAAGGAAGATTTGAAAGGTATCACCACCTGAAGTGGTGTTGCATATCAAGGACCCGCGATTCCTTCTACTTCATCTTCTCCTCCGAAAGTGATGAATCGTGATACCGAGGTTACAAAGGACACGATGCTTCCTACTAATAACGGAAGCACCGAAGACGTCCAACCTCTGTATATCAATCCAATCTCAAATCCACGCTCCAAGCCCGATGTGATCCGTTAAGTGCTCCGATGCCTAACCAACGAACATCAATTCCATTCCTTCAAGAAGAAATGATGAAAGACGCCGTGAAAAAGCTAACGATCAAATTGAGAAATTCTACGAAATCTTTAGAGATTTGAGTTATTTGAAATTAGCATACGGATGCAATAACCCTATGCCAAATTTGCCTCGACCAAAAACTTTTAATCGGAAACAAAGAGAAGTTGAGTGAAATGGCTAGAACTCCATTGAACGAGAATTGCTCAGCAGTCCGCCATCCTAAACAGTTAAGGTGGGGGGGGGGGGGGGGGGCCGAAAAAACTGGAACCCTGGCCGATTCCTCATTCCATGTGAATTTTTCCGGGATTAATACATGCAACGCCTTGGCCGATCTCGGCGCAAGCATTAATCTTATGCCATACTCCGTCTGGAAAGATCTCTCTCTTCCCGAACTAACCCCGACTTGCATGACGCTAGAGCTAGCAGACCGTTCAATCACTGAACCGATCGGTATTGCTAAAGACGTCCGTTTAATGGTGGGAAAGTTCTAGTTTCCAGCAGATTTCGTGGTCGTAGATTTTGAACCAGACCCCCGAGTACCTTTAATTCTCGGGAGAAGTTTCTTAAAGACCAGTCGTGCGTTGATAGATGTTTACAAAGGTGAAATAACCCTTCGTGTTGGCAAAGAGGCCATCACCTTCAATCTGGACCAAACTTCGAGATACACGGCTAATTACAATCATATGACGGCGAACCGAATCAGAACGTCATTAATTGACATGTGAAGAAAACTCGCAATAATTCTAGGTTTTTCCGATTCAATTGCATACGGTAATCCTTCTCCGAATTACGATCTAATTGTTTCAAATTCTTCACCAACACTAACTCCTTTTGGAGATAGTGATTTTCTCCTTCTCGAAGAAGCAAATGCTTTTATAGCTATCGATGACGAGCCAATTTCACGGGAAATTGATGCTACTTACTATGATCCGGAGGGTGACATTCTTATTCTAGAAGCACTTCTCAATAGTGAACCGTTACCTCCTCTTCCGAATCATAAAGATTATTCACCCGGAATCCGGGAAGAACTTAAAGTTGTTGAAGCTAAATCATCATTTGATGAGCCCTCCGAGGTTGAACTTAAGGACTTGCCACCTCATTTAGAATACGCCTCTGGAATGGCGACGAACAAGTTACCGTCATAATGCGAAAGATTTTTAAGGAATGAGGACAAGGCAGCTCTTATCCAGTTCTAAAGTCCCACAAGCGACCATCGCTTTTGGAAACTCTCCTGATTCAAGGGTGTAGATCCAGAGTTTTGACTCAAAAATGCCTTATGGAAGAGGACTACGAACCAACAGTTCAGAGTCAAAGACGGGTAAACCCAAAGATCCACGACGTCATCAAAAAAGAGGTTGAAAAACTTCTTGACGCCGGATTAATTTATCCGATCTCTGACAGTCCATGGGTAAGCCCGGTACACTGTGTACCAAAGAAGGGTGGCATAACCGTCGTCAAGAATGATGATAATGAATTGATCCCGACCAGATTGGTTACGGGGTGGCGAGTATGCATTGACTACCGAAAGTTGAATGAAGCCACCCGAAAAGACCATTTCCCATTACCCTTCATGGATCAAATGCTCGAAAGACTCGCGGGAAACCAATACTACTGGTTTCCTCGATGGCTTCTCGGGTTATTTTCATATTCCTATAGACCCGAAGGAAATCAAGAGAAACACCTTCACGTGCCCATATGGAAATTCGCCTATCGCGCATGCCTTTTGGGCTATGTAATGCATCCTGGCACGTTCAACATGTATAAGGCAATCTCCATGACATGATCGAAAAGACAATGGAAGTGTTCATGGATGACTTCGGTCTTCGGAGATTCTTTCTCTACATGCCTATCCCATTTGGAAAAAATGTTAAAACGGTGTGAAGACACCAATTTGTCCCTAAATTGGGAGAAAAGCCATTTTATGGTTAAAGAAGGCATTGTTCTTGGACACAAAATTTCTAAGTCGGGAATTGAGGTCGATCGTGCTAAAGTTGAAGGTCAAGCCAAGCTCCCTCACCCGACTACTGTCAAAGGTGTCCATAGTTTTCTTGGGCATGCCGGTTTTTACCGACGTTTCATACAAGACTTTTCAAAAATTGCCCGTCCAATGACCCACTTGCTTGAAAAAGAGACTCCATTTTTCTTCTCAGAAGAGTGTATCGAATCCTTTAATACACTTAAAAGAAAATTGACCAAGGCTCCAATTTTGATTGCTCCCGACTGGGACTTGCCCTTCGAACTCATGTGTGATGCAAGCGACTTTGCAATTGGGGCAGTCCTAGGGCAACGAAAGAACAAGCATTTCCAACCAATTCACTATGCCAGCAAGACAATGACCGAAGCTCAAGCACACTACACTACGACCGAAAAAGAATTACTTGCCGTAGTGTACGCTTTTGAGAAATTCCGGTCATATCTCGTTTTGTCCAAAAGCATAGTGTATACCGACCATTCTGCTATAAAGTATCTCTTTGCTAAAAAGGATGCTAAGGCAAGACTGATGCGGTGGATCCTTTTGCTCCAAGAATTCGATGTTGAGATCCGAGACAAAAAAGGAGCAGAAAATCTAGCCGCCGACCATCTCTCCAGACTTGAGAACCCTCACCAAAATAAGTTCGAGAACAAGGAAATCACGGAAACATTCCCACTCGAAACTCTTGGATCGGTTGCTCTTCGTGATGATAATACCCCATGGTTTGCAGATTTCGCAAATTACCATGCGGGGAATTTCATTGTCAAGGGAATGTCGTCCCAACAGAAAAACAAGTTTTTCAAAGATGTCAAACATTATTTCTGGGACGACCCCTTTCTATTCAAGATCTGTGCTGACCAAGTAATTAGGCGTTGTGTTTCGGGGCAAGAAGCTTTTGACATTCTCCTCAAAGCTGTGCCACATGGACTCCACCGGGACACTACGTGCAAATCACACCCGCTAAAAAGATCTTCGATCAGGTTTCTATTGGCCCACGATCGACAAGGATGCCCACTGGAGTGTCACCCGATGTGACATTTGTCAACGTCAAGGCAAAATTTCGCAACGTGATGAGATGCCACAAAACTCTATCCAAGTTTGCGAAATCTTTGACATGTGGGGCATTGATTTTATGGGGCCGTTCCCGTCTTCAAGAGGGAACAAATATATACTCGTGGCCGTTGATTATTTATCAAAATGGGTTGAAGCAAAAGCGCTCCCCACCAATGACGCCCGAGTTGTTTGCAAATTTCTTAAATCTCTCTTCGCCAGATTCGGTGCCCCTCGTGCAATCATAAGTGATCGCGGAACCCATTTTTGCAATGACCAATTTGCAAAGGTCATGCTTAAATACGGAGTCACTCATCGTCTCTCCACCGCGTATCATCCACAAACAAGTGGACAAGTTGAGGTATCCAATCGTGGTTTGAAACGAATTCTTGAAAGGACCGTGGGCGAAAATCGTGCCTCTTGGTCGGATAAATTAGATGACGCACTTTGGGCTTTCCGCACAGCTTACAAAACACCCATCGGGTGTACTCCATATAAGTTAGTGTACGGGAAGGCATGTCATCTTCCGATTGAGCTCGAGCACAAAGCTTACTGGGCCCTTAAGCATACAAACTTTGATATCAAAACAGCGGGTGATCACAGAAAAGTTCAACTCAATGAACTTAATGAACTTCGTGATCATGCCTATGAAAACTCTTTGATCTATAAAGAGAAAACAAAGAGAATCCATGACTCCAAGATCAAAAATCGCGTTTTCAACGTCGGTGATCGAGTCCTCCTCTTTAACTCTAGATTGAAGATTTTCTCGGGCAAGCTTAAGACCCGCTGGAGTGGACCATTCACTGTAACCCAAGTTTTTCCATATGGCACTGTCGAGTTATCCCAAAACTCCGGGCCAAATTTCAAAGTGAATGGTCATCGTTTGAAACACTACTTTGGAGGGGACATACCAACCGAGGTTGTCCCGGATCTCCAGACGTTCCCCATGGACCAATAAATTCGGGGGACGGGTCAAGCATAGCGACCTTAAACAAGCGCTTCGTGGGAGGCACCCCATGCTTATCGTAGTATTGTGTAGAAATGAATAAGTGTTTTCTTGTTGTGTGGAGGCTCGCCTCTTCCATTACCCGTGTTTCGTGTTTGTGTTGTTAATTGTCCAGGATTGCCCGGATTGTGAAGACTCTCGTGCTCTTAGTTTTGTCTTTCATCCACAAGAGTTTCACATCCTCAGCTTCATTTTGGGAATCCAGTATCCAAATCTAATCGACTAACGTTTTATCTTTTGGCACACTTTATAAACGGCCTTAGATTTGCGTAGGAACCCCTTTGAAACATCGAGGACGATGTTTAGTTCTAGTATGGGGGGGGATCTTCGATTTGATTTTTGCCTGCAGCCGTTGTTATCACGTAATCCTGTTTTTACCACCAAATTTTTGCAAAAATACCAAAAAAATGAAAAAAATTAAAATTTTCAAAAATAAAATAAGTGTTTTGTCACAGTTTCGGCTTTCCTAATGGGTAGAATGAGAATAATTTTTGACTCGATCGGGCGTGTTGAGCCCTAGCTAGTTCCTCAATTGTAGGCTAAGCTTTCACGAATTCTATTGCTTCGAATTTTAATAAGGTGAAGAACAAGAAGTGATAGAGTTAAATATAAGTTTATGTGCTGAGCAAGATTCTTCTAAAGCTTATATGAGTAACTTGTGGCTTTTTCTCCCATTAGCTTTTAATCCACCTAATCATACGTGCTCATTTCAATTCAACTAAGTCAATCGATGTTTTTAGAAAAAGCTTCAAATTTGTAACTTGATTCTTTAAAACGAGTTTTTTCTGTTCCTAGTAATTTGAAAGTTAAAATGCCAAAGAAGCATGAACGAAATATGAATGCAAAAATGCATGAATGTTAAAATTATGCCAATGAAGCATACATTTGAGTATATGGAGCAAGTAAAAGATGTGTCGTGATATCCCACTCCGCTAACCACGAGGTGGGGGTTCAAACTAAGACATCTTTACTTCTAGGGATTTTGGTGTGTTGTGATATCTCACCAGGAAGCGAGGTCTAGGTGAGGGTTCAAACTAAGACACCTATCCTTAGCCATATTAGGAAGAAGGTGTTGATGTGATTTCCCACTACGCTAGCAACGGGGTGGGTTTTCAAACTAAGAACGCATTGCTAGCTGTAAGAACTTATGATTATGATGATGAAGTTATTGCAAAAAGTTCTTCAGTTAAAATTTCGTTCTTTAAAATCGAGTTACAAGGTCCTAATAAGTTGTCGATTTGAGTCTTGATTCATCTTGAATTACGACTGTGGAAATAAGTTGATCTATGGTTGGGTTGATATGAGTACACACATTTAAATCATATATCCATATTGGGAGTTAAAAGTTCACAAGTCATAAGTATGAGTGCTTAACATTTAGACTTATATTGACAAATGATCTTGTTTAATTGCTTGGTTTGGAACTAGTGAAAAATCGGGGACGATGAAATTATCCGTCAGGGCATCCGTAGATTATTCTACGGGCGCTTCTCATTCTATGATCTCAGTGTTGATAAAATAAAGGAAGTCAAGCAGGTAGTTAAGAAAAGAAAAAGAAAAATCTAAAAATATTAGGGATAGTTAGTGTACATATAAAAATGGTGAAAACAAGACTTGTCGAAGCTATTGATTCTTTAAGTTTCACTTGGAAAACACTTTGCTACTTTTTGAGGTTATTAGTCGAGGGGGATTGAGATTCGTGGTTTTCTTAAGTGTTTACTTCATAACATTGCGTGAGGACACGGCAATACCTTAGTATGGGGGATTTTGGTATGTGCTTAATTACACATACCATTTTCCATTAAAAACGGACTTAAATGATTCTTAGTTTTCATGAGTTTTTACTTCATAACAATTGCTTGAGGATACGACAATAACCTAGGATGGGGATATTTGTGTATTTGCTTTAATTACACATACCATTTTCATAAAAAACAGACTTAAAAAGACTAAAAACGAACGCACAAATACATTTGTATTTGTATGTTTTGCATTTGTATTGTGCAGGAATCGGATATTCAAGAAAAGGATCAAAAAGAAAGCCAAAAGCAATCAAATCCAAGCACGGAATGGAAAGGACAAAGTCAAAAGTCATCCAAATGAAGAAAATACAACTTGAGGGGCTAAAACTGCCAAACCTCAAAGTTGTATTACAAGAATTAAAAGACAAGGGTCAAAATTGCAAACCGGGCAAAGATTGCATTCAAGTTATATAACTTGAGGGGACAAAACTGCCTACTTACCCAAAAGCCTTCTTTCTCCGCCCCAACAAAACTTGACAAGTTACAACTGGATCGTCCCATACCTCTACCCTGCAAAACCACTCTACACCCTAGCCAAAATCCATTTCAACACCCCTACATAGTTTCGCCCCAGTGTATAATTGTCAATGGCATCCCACACCATTCCAGTATTTTCAATGTTAAGATTAACTCTAAAGAAGCACAAAAGAAATTAAAGGCTGGGATTTGCTTGAGAATCAACCTCACACAACAAGCACACTTATATTTTTGCTCTCACAAAAGAAGCAACAAGCAGCGAAGTCCAAGAGATGAAGACAATCGGGCAATTAAATAGAGCCTTTTTAGTAGCCTTTGAGGCATATTAAGTTTTAACTAGTTAGTTTTTAATCTTAATCTTTAAGTCATTTACAGCTTTTACTTTCAGCTTTGTAACACTTTCAAGTTTTAATACAAATTTGAGTTTTTAAGTCAATTTACAAGTCCAAGTGTTAAGTTTCTTAATTTGAATTTGTTTTGTTGTTAAGAAAAAGGCCTCGCAACACAAACTTACTTAATAATGCTTTTTTTCCATTAAGTAAAAACAAAAAGTGTAAGTAGTTTTAAGAGAAAATCACACAAATTACTCTCAAATATACCACAGCTTATGTTATGGATGATAAGCCAGTTCTGGATGGGCTTATGGACTCTCACTAGCTTAATTTAATACAAGCTAGAGCTTGTCGATTTCTTTGGTTTAGTCCCTGTTATGAGTAAGGGTGTGTTGAAAGTTTACTCTTTCTCTTATTTCTCTAGTTACTACAGAACTGCTTATTATTGTTTAATTGGTAACTTATGTTTTGCTTATTTGTGCTAATCATAAAAATTGTTTTAGTGCTTATGCTTGCATATTGTGTTAGTAGAAAAGATGTTTTTGTATCACTTTCAATAGTTAGTCTGTTAGTTTTTATTTGTTAACAGCAGTTAGTTTTGTGAGGTTAATACTGCTAGGCCAATTCCTATATATTAAGTGCTTATACTGATAAAAAATAAAAGTCGCCTTATAAGTTTTTTTAATTTGTTATAGATAATCTGTTTTAATTAGCTTGACAGAAAAATGTGATTTTTAAAGGGTATTTTTCAACTAGCATAACTAAACTGTAGTTACGTACTGCTAGTTCACTTTTGGAACAGTACTAACTTAAAGCTACCAGTACTAACACCAAGTTAGTGACTCTTTAGAAAATTTTAAGACTTTATCAGCTTATTATTTCTAGCTTAGTTAAGATAAACTTAGGCTTTTAAGAATAGATTAAACCATTTTCCATTACTGTCTTTAGGAGTTAAGTTATTTAATCTTATTTCTCCTTTCAAAGTATATTTCAGAGTTTAATCATTTTTTAGTTTTTAGCTTATATGTCCATTCTAGCTTATTCTGGTTTTTGCTTATTTTATGCTTGTGAGTGCTTATTAAGATCGTCAAATATCTGTTTTTAAGCTTTTAGTCTCATTTCTAGTTTTTGGCAGACAGCAGTACTACTTATAACAAGCATTACTAACTCCAATTTAGTACCTGTAATTTAATAACTGGTATGAACTGTTTGTTAGTCACTGCTGTGTACTCAGTTTTAATTTTAGCTATAAAGCATGTCTGAAATTTGCTATTTAGAATAGTTGTAGCTTATGTGGTCTGTTGCTAAGCTAATTAGAGCTTTATTTGTGACTTAGCTTAAAAGTTTTAATATGTTTTTGTAATTTTCTAGCTTTTATGCTTGTTCTAGCTTATCTTCCTTGCTTATCTTGTGTGCCTTAGCTTATTAAGTTTAAGTGCACAATTCCATCCTCTATCTTTTGTCTTATTCAAACATCAGATCATCAAATCGTCTTTCGATTCTCCATTCTAGCCTCGATTTGGGATAAACGGACGCCCTGAGATACTCTATGGAGATACTCTATACTACTTCCGGTTTCATTAACTTTGTGGATCCTGATCCTTGTTATGTATTTATATATGTTTGTATTTATTTACATATAAAAAAGGGTGAGTTTTCAGATGGTCACTTTATCAGGGACTACTTTATCAATATTGAGCATACCCAACTCAGCGACCAATCTAGTAAAGCTAGGCTCAGCTAGTGGTTTTGTAAAAATTTCAACTAGTTGTAAATCAGTGGATACGAAATGAAGCTCAATATCACCTTTTAAAATATGGTCCCTGATGAAGTGATACCTGATGTCAAAATGTTTTGTCCTTTAGTGCAACACTGGATTATTTGAAATGGAAATAACACTTGTATTATCACAAAAGATAGGCACCTTGTCATAAAGGATATCATTGTCAGCCAACTGTCTTTTTATCTAGAGGACTTGAGCACAACATCCAATAGCGGCAACATACTTAGCTTCGGCTGATGACATAGCCACTGAGTTTTGCTTCTTTGCACTCCAACACACCAACTTTCCATCATGGATTTGAAAAACCCTGAAGTACTTTTCCGATCTAGGTTACAACTTGCATAATCAGAGTCTGAATATGCCTTGAGATCAAAGCCTGATCCTTTTGGATACCAAAGACCTAGATTTGGAGTTCCTTTGAGGTACCTGATTTTTTTTTGCAGCAACAAGGTGGGATTCCTTAGGGTTAGCTTGGTACCTAGCACAGAGACATGTGAAGAATTGGATATCAGGTCTGCTAGCTGTTAGAAACATCAGTGACCCAATCGTGCCTCTAAACCGAGTCTCATTAACAGAGACCCCTGATTCATCAGGGCCTAAAATGTTTAAGGGAAGCATGGGGCATTTCATTGAGGCACAATCAGCTAGCTCATATTTCTTGAGTAAATCTTTAACATATTTTTCTTGACAAATAGAAATTCCTTTAGAATCTTGTTTTATTTGAAAACCTAGAAAATAAGTTAGTTCACCCATCATACTCATTTCATACTTTTTGGTCATTAGCTTGGCAAATTATTTACTAAGCTTATCATTGGTTGACCCAAAGATGATATCGTCCATATATAATTATTCTATAATGACATACTCTTAGTTTTTTAAGTAGAAAGAATGTTGTCAATGGTACCTCTAACAAACTTGTGCTTAATGAGAAATGTAGTCAGTGTCTCATACCATGCTCTGTTAGCTTGTTTCAGCCCAGAAGGTACTTTATCCAGCTTGCACACATAGTTTGGAAATTCACTGCTTTCAAACCCAGGTGGTTGTTGAACATACACTTCCTTGGGGAGTTTCTTATTCAAAAATGCACTTTTTACATCCATCTGATATACCATAAACCCCATGTAGGCAACATATGCAAGAAATATCCTAATGGCTTTAAGTCTTGCAACCGGTGCAAAGGTTTCATCTTAATCAATCCCTTCCTCTTGTCTAAGCCTTGCTTTGTTCTTGATTACAACACCATTCTCATCTATCTTATTTATGAATATCCACTTGGTCCCGATGATGGTTTTACCATGGGGCATAGGGACAAGTGTCCAGACCTTGTTTTTTTAAACTGGTCCAGCTTCTCTTGCATTGCAATAACCCATCCTTCTTCTTCAAGAGCTTTAACTAACTTCTTTGGTTTAATTTCTAATTTTTTTTACATATAGGCACTCATGAGCTGATGCAGCTTCAAAGTCTCTGACTCTGCTTCTTGTTGTTACACTAGCCTGAGGTCCACCTAAAATGTTAAACAGAAGAATGTGTTTTTCTCTCGACCATATGTCTTGATGAGCTTAAGAGTTATGAATGACTTCAGTTGATGGTGAAATAATTGTTGGTAAGGGTTCAACTTCACTTATTGGTTCATCATTGATTGTGATGTTTTGAGAATCAAAAGTATCACTATGAATTTCAGCTGGTTCATGGTGATCAGGATGATCATCAGCTATTGAGAACTCAGGTGATTCATTAGGTGAGTTGGTGTCTTGAACAGTAGGAGTGATAGGATTGGGGATGGTGATGTTGTTTGTGAAAAGAGGATCAAATGTAGGGACATAATGAAAATAATAATCTTTTCCTAAGCTTTGAGGAATTTGCTTCTTGTTACCAAGAATTCATCATCAGGGAAGCTTCTGTTTTCATTGAAGTTGATTTCATCACCCTCTGTGCTGGTTTGAGTGATTGCTACATCATCTTCACTGAATGTAACATGATAAGTTTCTTCCATTTCTTGCCTTCTCATGTTGAATACCCTAAAAGCTTTAACCACTAGAGAGTATCCAAGAAAGAATCCATCATTAACCTTTTCATCAAACTTTCCCAGGTGGTCTTTGTGATTATGAATGAACACAAGACAACCAAAAACATAAAAGTAGCTGACATCAGGAGATCTTCATCTGAACACATCATAAGCCATTTTCCCATGTCTTTTCATAATGATTGATCTGTTTTGAGTGTAGCAAGCAGTATTTACAACTTCTCCCCAAAACTGTTTAAGGAGTTTTAAACTATTTAACATAGTCATTGTTGCTTCAATCAGGGTTCTGTTTCTTTTTTTAGCTACACCATTTTGTTCAAGGATACAAGGGGATGAGAAATTTTGAGATATTCCCTTTTCATCACATAATTCTTCCAATATATGGTTTCTAAACTCCGTTTCATTATCACTTCTTAGCTCCTTTACCCTTACTTCATTGAGGTTTTCCATCTTTCTGATAAAAGACATGATGATGTCAGTTGCATCACTCTTTTTCTTTAAGCAAAATACCTAGGTGTACCTTGAGTACTCATCTACTATAACCAGAGTATATTTGTTGTGGCTGATGGTTTGAGGTTTAACAGGTCCAAATAAATCCATATGAAAGAGATGTAAGCACTTGAAGAAAAATGAACTTTTGGTTTTGTATGATGCTCTATGGTGCTTCCCTTTCTCTCATGTTGAACAAGGTTTATCTTTTGAGAAAGTAAGGGATGGAAGACCAGCAACAAGGTTTTGTTTGTTAATGTTTTTAAAGTTGAGATGAGATAGTCTCTTGTGCCATAACCAGTTAACATTGTTGGAAGCTTTGGCAAAGAAACAAGCATTGCTTTCTTCATTGTAAGATGACATATCAATGACATAGAAATCTCTTTTTCTTGGAGCAATAAGCACAACTTTATTATTTTGGTTGAATATGGTTCCCTGAGTCTTAGTAAACAGAACTTTAAAGTTAGCATCACACAACTGGCTGATGATGATCAAGCTGTGTTTCAAACCATTCACATAAGCAACCCTAGTGAATGTGATTCCATTGTAGTTCACTGAGCCATATCCTTCTGTGTCACCTGAAGAGTTATCCCCAAATACTACTTTCGGACCTGACTCCTTTGAATATCTGTGGAGATATTGTTTAACCCCTGTCATGTGTCTAGAGCAACCACTATCTAGATATCATACAGATCTCTTTAAGTAATCATGCACAAACATTTGAAACATATTAGTTTCTTTTGTGAACCCACTTTTCAGTGGGTTCAATGGATCGCTGATTAGTAATCCTTGGTTTCCCGTTATGGGAGGAGGTCTTCTTATCACAGTTAGCGGTTTCATGAGCAATGCTACCACATATGTCACATTCAGGGTAGTACTCACACTCATCACAGTGGTGGTCATTGAACCCACAATACTTGCATGGTATGAAAGGTTTTGGGATCTTAAGAGCCTTACTTGAAGAGGAAACCTAAGATGAATGAGCTTTGAGCTTAGCCAAGGTCTTCTTCACAACAATTTGTTTAGGGTTTTTTTGGTCAGGTGGTAACTGGTAAGTGGATTGGTAGGTAGAACACTTAGGTTTATTATAACAATCCTCTAAGAGATGATTTAGGAAACCATAGTGTTTACAAGGTCCAAACCAGGTCTTTTGTTTACCTTTAGTTAACTTAGAACTCCTTGTTTGTGAAATAGATGCAGAGTTGTCTGATGGAGGTTTGATTTGCTCTTTGAGTCCTTTTATCTCTTCTATCAAGGTAAGAAGAAGTTGCTGAGTGGATGAGTCAGCTTTATTAACAGGACTATGGTCAGTGACAGAGGGTGACTTGGTCTGAGCCTTTTTCTTGATTACTTTGACTGATGACTCTTTATCAGCGACCTGTTTAGTCTTATCAGAGACAGTTGAGGTCTGAGCCCCTAAGAGCTTAGGAAGGAGAGGCAGAGGTTCATGATTCTCACATTCAGACTCAGAGTCATAGGTGATCTCAGGGACAGTCTTAGAGGGAGACTCATCTGCCTTGGTGAACACAACTTCCTTTGAGGAAATTATTTCCTTCCTTTTTCTACTCCCTCCTAGGGCACGAACAATATTACCAAGGACTTGCTCAGTGAGTAGTTAGTCTAGGGTGACTTTACTAGAGGTCCATTTCTCAATGACTTTCTTTAAGTCAGAGACTTCATCTCTCAAAGATTCATTGTCCAAATTTATTCTGGAAATTTCATGTTGAAGGGAGATGTTGTGTACTTTAGTATCGTTAAGGTCAACAAGTTCATATTTACATGAGGACAACTCTCGTTTAAGAGAGTTGAACTTGCTGAGCAAGTTTTTCCTCTGATCTTCCACATAGTGGAGGTCTACATAAGTGTAATCTAAAACATGTTTTCTTTCATCACCATCAGTCATTGAAATGAGTTGTTATACCATTTTCATGGTAATTTCCACCCACTGACCAGACCTAGCGTCGACTTTTCCTACAGTTGGCTCATCTTCAACGATAGCCATAAAAGCTTTAACACTGGTGACACCTTCATCTTCAAAGGATAAAGATTCTTCCAGTCAAACAACTTAGCTACCAACCCCTTTTCACAGTTCTTGGACACGACATCAATCTTCTTGGTAAGAACGGCTAACTCAGACTTGAGAGCTTTGTATATGCCCTTGTAGTCTTTTTGAGTATTTTCATTATTTTGATTGTGCTGTTGTGATGATTTTGATTGAAACTTGGGTTTGTTGAAGGATTTGTTTGATGAGGGATAAGATGGTGAGGATGTTTTGGTGGTTAGGCAGTCCTTTTGAACATGTCCTTGTTTTCCACATGCAAAACAAGTTTCATTTGACTTGTCCATAGGTTTTTTAGATGACCCAACTCTACCAGACCTCTTATCGAATCTCTTCTGATTGGATAGGAGTGCTCTGTCATGAAACTTAACATTCAAATCAGTTAAGAATTCACTGCTGCTCCTGGTGTCTTCTTCAACATCCGAGTCACTCTCGTGTATACAAGTGTTAGAAATAAAAGCTTTTGAGGTAGAGCTCTGAATGGTAAAACTACGAGTCTCAGACTTACAGATTTGATCAACCAGACCTTCCTCATAGTAGTATTTCCTAAAAAAAGTAGCCAGACTATCATTTTTGATAGAATTATTGGCCCTCTGGGTCTGATTCATACTTAACCATTTTCTTGGTATGCTGTTGATAAACGTGACATTCACTTCAGCTTGAGGAATAGAGACACCTTTGTTTTCAAGATCATTTAACAAGATTTTCAGCCTTGTAAAGGTTCCTTGCACATTTTCACCTTCCAAAGCTTTAAAAGCATTGAATTTCAGTCTTAAGGCAGCAATTTTGGTATCTCTTGTATCAGAGGGTCCTTCATGAGCTAAAATTAGGTTATTCCACATAGATTAAGAAATGGCGCACTTGATAACAGACTTCATAACATCATTTGGGAGACATGAAATGATGATAATTTTAAGTCTTTTATTAGCAAGCCTTTTGTCCTCAGGTGACCACTGCTTTTGAGGTTTAATCAGAATATTGGTAGAGGTGGACGATGATGACTTAGGCACAAAAGGTCCATTTTCAAGTATTTCAAGAAGATAAGTTTCAAGACCGTCTAGGTAAACCAAGAACTTTTTTTTTACAAAAAGAACCTATCCTTCCAACTGGTAAAATCCTCTCATCAAATTCAGGAACATTTGTAACATGAGAACCTCCACTAGAATCAAGAAGTTGTGGGAGATCCTCAGCAACAACATTCGGGGCAACATTGTTTGTACCCGTGTTGTTGGTGTTGTCATTAGGAGTGGTGTCTACTCTGTTAGGGCTTCCAGTATTACCAGGATTGATTACTAGAGGTGGTGGGATAGTTCCAGACATGATTGGATCTTGATTTTAAAAACAAAGAACGGTTATAAAAGTATTTTATAAATCAAACCGCTGCGATACTAATTGAAAGTCCTAATTAACATGTCTCTTAGGAATTATACAACACTTAAGTAAACATGTAACACAAGTAATAACTCTTCAATCGTGTAATGCTTTATTGATATAAATCAAGTATTACAAAGTGTTATGGATCGCACTTGTTGAATGACAATGTAAGGTTACTCTTTGAACAAGTAAACTTGACAAATTATCAAGTTTATAAGCAAACTCGTATAGACCCGCTGATAGAATCAACTGACTATCTTGTAAGTTCGACAAAGAAGTAAATGCTTATAATAATGACAACAGATAAAGTGATAACATTTACAGCTTATGACATTCCCTATTTATAGTGATACGAGGTTGCCTCCTTAGTGGAGGTAGTTGGGATGTGTCAAGAATCCTGTAGAGGAAGTACGACTACATTCAATGCACGTCCATTCTTGGAAACATCTCGCCCATACTTTAGTGAACAGTTCTGCCAACTGTTCACTTCTTTTACCAACTCGTACCATAGACATGCTTAAATTCAAAATACACTTTGTCCCGTCATTATGCTTTATTGAATTATCCCGCCTAAACTACACTTAGAGATAAACATTGAGTTCAGCTTGTTTATCTTCAAATGGTAATAAGATCATCAGGGTATTGCCACCCCTGACTCTCTTCAAACCATCAGTGTATTCCATCTACATACCAGCTGATATCCATCCCAGCTGACGAGTATGTCTTCAAGTAATCTTCGACTTGCTTGACGATGTTTTTGACTTGAATACCTGAGGTTGCTCGTTGAAGCTATGCTTCAACGAGTCCTTTCATTGCTCGTTGAAGCTATGCTTTAGCGAGTCCTTCATTGCTCGCTGATATCTATCAGCGAGTCTTCAATACTTAACATAATTTCTGTTTAAATACAGACATAGACAATTGAACACTAAACTGGCCCAACACTTCCGGGATCCAACTTGGTTGCCTCACCGACCTCACCGACAAGAAGTCACTTGGCGACGGTTCTTCGAGATATAACATTCATCTTTACATAAAACTTTATCTACCTAAATGATAAGGTTACGAGAATATATTCACGTTTTCATTGATTACGTAAGGAATTTACTGATTTTAAATCATGATTAAAGTAAATAATACAAAATAGTCTCTTTGTTTCAAAGAAGTTGTTTCTGACAAAAAATTACACAATCTATAAAAATATCATTAAAGTTTTTTTCACCTTTTTGCAAAATAACGGTTTTACTATTAATCTTGCAAAATTTATTGTAATAATATTGAGTAGAGCTTAGCATAATAGACCGCAGATCGAGAAACCGGACCGAACCGGATAGACTGGATCAGACTGAACATATTTCAGTCCGATCTTTGGTTCATCATTTTCTTCATATTCGGTCTTCGGTCCGGTATTACACAAAACCGACAATTATGATTTATTGGACTGAATCAGACCGAAGATCGAACCAGATCGACCCGCATATTAACCGACCATTTCAATCCGGCCGTCGATCCTAACATCGATTTTTGGTCCGGTTCGAGTAAAAATCAAGGTTATAAATAGCGTGAGGCGTGGCATGGCGGCATGGTCAAGCCTCACGTCTTTGCTAGCCATGACGAGTCACGGCGTTTCTAAGGCGGCACAAAATATAAAAATATTTATAAATTTATATCAAATTACAAATATATTGAGTTTACAAAAAGTGTCATACATAAGAAATAAAGTCAAAAAACTATCTTTGCATTTAATCTTTTTCATTTCTATATAAAAATACGATTTTTATCGAAATTGAATTCAAAAAAGCCTTCACGCATCACGTTTTATCGCGTCTTATCATGTTTTTTCACTCCTCATCTCACGTTAAGCCTTAAACTCAAGCCTTGGTCTATTGCGTTACATGAAGGTCATGCCTCGCGTCTTTGCGTGGCCTTTGCGCGTCTTTTAAAACCATGGTAAAAATAATATGATAAACTTGATTAAGAAAAGGGAAGGTAAAGCAGCAGGCGCATAATTGGACACGATAGTCATAAAACACCGATCCACGTGGACACCCATCTAGTACCTACCACATACCTCCACGCGTCCAATCCAACGGTCAACTCCTAATCCAAGGGACAAGGATCAGATTAGATACATAGTACATGAAATAAATATCATCAACAATAAATATGTATTTGTTGTACCCTTTATCCGTTTATTAAAGAAAGAAAGAAAGAAACATAAAAACAAAGTGAAACAAAGGTTGAAGAAGAAGAAGAGATAATTATGGGGTTGGCAATAAACGCGGTTCATCTGTCATATGTTGTGCACGTGCTTGGTGTCGCTGGTGCTGTTATGGTTCTGTTTTGGAACATTTATTTTAGGGGTGGTTTAGCTTGGTCTTCTTCTACTAACAAGAATCTTATCTTTAATGTAAGAACATTCATTATATGTTGTGATTTGGAATTTTTTTTTTTGTTGACTTTTATTGTTTGTTAGGATACCAACTAGGATTTAAGGTGTTTTGACATTATTCTAGTTAAGATTTTTATTGTTTAGGAGGGAGTTGATTAATTTTGCACATGTGTCCTAGGCTCCTAGCTGCTACTTGTAGCTTTTTGTCCTTTGTATCTAGCAGGTAAATTTGATTGATAACTAGGAATTAGGCTCGTGGTAAGCTTAAGACTATGTTTTGCAACGCGGCTTATAGGGGCCTGAGCTTTTAAAATAAGCCAATTTTATAAAATAAGTTTGGTTTGTCACACATGCTTATGAAACCTTTTATAAGCCAGGTATGTTTGGCGAAATGGGCTGGGGCTAGGGCTGGGGCTTGTGTTGAGCTGAGGCTGGGGCTGAGGCTTATATTATAAGCCAAAGTTGGAATTTGTATTTTTTAAAACTTGTTTGGCAAATAGGCTAGAGCCGGGGCTTATTATTGTAAAATTACTAAAAATGACATAATTAAATAAATTTTTGGTATATGTTAAATATTTTTGTGGGTATATAAGTAATTTATGGTTCAAAAGCCCCGGGCTAAAGTTTTTAGCCCCTATTATGAGGCTTATATTATAAGCCGGCTTATTTTAAAAGCCCTTTCATAAGCCCGCGTGACAAACGAGACTTATTTTATAAGCCGGCTTATTTTAAAAGCCCAAGCCCTCATAAGCCCCAATAAGCCCCTAAACAAACACAGCCATAAGCCTTCATAAGCCCAAGCCCATAGAAAAGGAGTTACGGGGGCTTATAACTGGTCAAATTACTTAAATACCCTTTGAAATATAATGGATTATCACGCAAAAACTGAAAATATATGTGAATTTAACTTGATGTATTTTTATGTTATTTTACATTAATAAGTTTCAACTTCAAGTAATTCGCCAAACAGCTTTAAAAAAATATAAGCTTCAGCTTTCGCCTTATAATATAAGCTCCAGCCCCAGCCATTAAATTTTGGTAGACCTAAGAAGCAACCTTCACGTATAGAAGACAAGACGATATGATCCAAAACAGGCACGGCTCTGTGATTGCATTTATACTTGTGTACCTATTTAGCATGTGATCATTTGCTTGCTGCACTATTAATTTACAGTGTTTGATTGGGGATGCGGGATAGGTAATTTGTATCCATCTATCATATAACGTTACTTGTTAGATACAAAGCTGACTGCTGACAATAGAATGCAGAAAACAAAAATAGAACAAAAGGATAGAAATGACCAAGGAAAGCTCTTTTTTTCTGTTGTGTGATTATGATATTTCTGATAAAATCGTGTTTTCTTTTGATTACTTCTATATTTGTGTGTGTTTGTTAATGTGTAAACATGCACCTCTAGTTTTTCTTACAATTTCAGCATAAGATAGACAAGACAGCTTTCAAAAAAAAATTTAGTCTGTTTTAATTTGTAATGTATTTGAGGTCCCCGACTATGTCATTAATTTGTTGGAGCTTATCTTATATTTCCTTTTATTATCTCCTTACCAGGTCCATCCCGTACTGATGCTTATTGGTTTGGTTATTATGGGTGGTGAAGGTAACATCATTTTTGCTCATTATATACATGGATACGTACATGCTGATATGCCTTTCTTATTTTGTATTTTGACTTCCTGTTTCTCCTTCACTTTCTTTTAACACGCAGCCATTGTAAGCTATAAAGCTCTTCCCTTCGAGCATGCTAAGAAGAAGCTCATCCATCTTATTCTACATGCTATAGCCCTTGTACTTGGTATTATCGGAATCTATATGGCATTCAAAAACCACAATGAAAGTGGTATTGCAAACCTATACAGTTTACATTCCTGGATTGGTATCGGGGTTATTGTCCTCTATGGTGTTCAGGTAATTTATCATTTTTTACATTGTTTTGTCATAATCTTTTAATGTGACTAATATGTGAAATGCACTCGGCAGTGGATTTATGGGTTTTTGGTGTTTTTCTACCCTGGTGGATCGGGAGAGCTTAGAAAGGAATCGGTTCCATGGCATGTGTTGTTTGGGATGTTTATTTACATCTTGGTGGTTGCAAATTCAGCACTCGGGTTTCTTGAGAAGCTAACGTTTTTGGAGAGCTCAGGTATCGAAAAGTATGGTTCTGAGGCATTTCTTGTCAACTTCACTGCCATTGTTGCTATACTCTACGGCACATTTGTACTGCTGACTGCACTTTCACGCGCCCCTACTGAAGACAACCACCACTATTCCGCCATATGAAATGTGTTCTTGTGGGTATTACTGTTGATTATGGTTCCAGCTCAGTTTGGTTCTTGTATCATTGAACATATACTGGGTACATATATGTGTTTGTCGAGGATGCATTTGTAGCCTTATGATGATGTATCTTACATAAGTAGATAAACTTGTACTGCATTCGGAGTGTGAGTTTGTGTATTTTCCCTTCTAAACGTGGAGTCAATTTCCCTGCGAAAGCAGGATCTATGCTAATTAACTCATGGCCTTAAGCACTCTATCCGTTCTTGATCTCGGGTGTGGAAGTTTTGGGTTCTGATTGATTTATGGTGATTCATTGTATTCTTTAAATTTTATATTATTTGGAATAATAATAGTCAAGAATTGTGTAGTTTGCCAAGTTTACTTCCGGGTTGCGATTGAAAAGGGGGTTAAACTTGGGATCTCTCTATAACCACTTGGTTCAATGGGGGCACCTATGATGCGTAGGGCCGGCTTTGAGGGTGTGCAAGGTGGACGACCGCACAGGGCCCCAAAAATTTTAGGGGCATCAAAATTTATCCCGTTAACAATTATATGCATTATTTCTTAAAAACGATGACACTTTATATATAACGTTTCCTATCGCAGGGCCTCATTATGTAATTTCGCTCATGGCCTTTAAAAATTTCATAAATTTAGAGACGGCCCTGACGATGCGCCTTAGATATTGCTAGGCCTACGGCAAGTTTGTAATACTGATATACAGGTATAGTTAGGTTCAAGACGCCAATAAACCAGACGAGAGTATCGTTGTTATTCATACATGGTATTGAATCTTCCTAACAGAATTACTGATTCTTCTTGACTTAAGGATCCTTTCTTCTGTTCTGATGAGCATTTGACCATGAAGAAGGTGTCTGGGATTAGCTTATATAAACTCTATATATAAATTAGCAATCCCAGAACACCCCTTATAATAAAAGCCGTCTTTTTTTTTTGGTAACCATGGTTTCCGACTTTTGGCCGGCTAATAAAAGCATCTTAACACATGTATATCAACTAAAAACGATAAAACCCAAACCACTTTCTTGGAAAAGCTCAACAGAGCTTTCTATTTCTTGAATATTGGATTAGTAAGTATGATCTGAATATGGATGGTCGTAACTTAGGTTCCGACACAGTAACTGTCTACTCTTTAGTTCTTTGGTAAGCAAGCATTCATCCAAAAGAGCTGTCTCAGTGTGGGTTTTAAACTTTGAAAAGCTTTACGATTGTTTCACATTTCTCAAATATATATGTGGTGTCCATACGGCTCAAGTCCTCAAAATATAAACAGTTGGGATTCTGTAACCACTAATAGACATTATACAGATCACTAGTCCTCCTCATCTATGGTGATGCAAGTATATATGCAATGCCCTCTATGAGAAAAAAATGCCCCAATAGCTGAAAAAATAAAAAGAAAGAATGTCTAATGCTGTCATGCTGACTTGGTCAAACTACAGGTCATAGCCAAAGTTCCATATAGATCTTCATTTGTCATCGAACCAATGAACCAATCATAGCACATCATTTTTTCATCAACAAACAAAAAACCTCTAATCCACTCGTTTTTTAAAATAAAATATCACACACACCGTTGATAGTTCAGCAAAACAAAAACCATACCATCGCGACGAGAATTAAATTATCTTTTTATAGAGGGGGGACACTATGTATCATTACGAAGAACTTTTTTTTATGATTTTATGAAGTAATATACTGATTTTAAATCATATATGATTTTTGAAATCATATATGATTTTATGAAATCATATATGATTCGTTGTACGATTCATATATGATTCGTCATCACGAATCATATTTGATTTTCGCAATTCGTGATGAAACAAAATTGAAAAAAGTTTGTTCGGGAATCAGATTCATATATGAATTTATGGACAATCATATATGAGTTTATGAAATCATTTATGATCGTTTATAGAATTCAATATATGATTCGTTATATGAATCATATATGATTTTCGCAATTCGTGACTGAAAAAAAAAAATCGAAAAAAGGTTTCTCGAAAGTATATCGTATCACCCGTCTACTGAAAGATAAAAAAATACTCGTCGCGATGGTGTATTTTTTGTCGTGTGACGATTTACCGTTTGTAGATATTTTATTTAAAAAAAATGTGAAAAAATGGTTTTTTGGATTTTTTTTTTTTTTTTTTTGATAAAAAAATGAGGGGCTGGATGGGTTCATTGGGTCTATGACACAAGTTGGGTCTATATTGATCTTTAACTCCGGTAATTAAAATATGCACCATTTGGCCTACCAACTTTTGCAAAACACAGCTCCAAAAATTTCAAATCTCTGTGCCTGCAATTTATTTTCCACTTTAGATCTCCTTTTACTTTGTCGTTCATTTTAACCCTAATCTTTATATCTTTTGTGTAAACATAACCTTCATGATTTGACTTTTCTCAAATAACTCGACACTAATTTTTAGTGTCGAAAAGTCGTGTAGTTTGATACCTTCTCCAACCAATTAGGTATTTGCGCATGCATAGTACTACCTCAGGTATGCATGCTAGACTTGGATTCGAGATAATAAAACATTTGTTGGTCAAAAGATTATTAAATAGCATAATAAGATTTTATAACAACCAACGGCCTTTTGCATCGAGGCCTCCACTAACCATATGGGTTGTTGGTTCAAAAATCTTACTTGAAACAACATATGCATTATATAAACTTATAAGGCGTCTAATATATGTTTTGTAATTTTTGCATTTTTTTTTTTCAAATAGGAATATCATTTAAAAACCAATTGTAAGAATTTTGTGTTGTTGGTTTAAAATCGCTAGGGTTTTTTTGGTAATGCAAGTAACTGTTTGAACTTTGTTCAATATGGGCTGTAAGTCTTTAAGAAAAGGGCACATCAGAAAGGTTATGAGTTGGTGTGGTCTGAGTTTTATCCGATAGAAGTCGGACTCTGGATTTTTGAGAGGGTGTTTGTCTCATAAAGAATTGATTAGATAAAATTAAGTTTGCACGTGCTCAAAATAGAATATCATATATATTAATCACACTTCGTGACTAAATCAGTTGGTGTGGCCTGTGTCATGTCCGCTTATGTAGCTTAGTCCTGTCTCCGACGATATAAAACCATTCAAGAAAACTATTTTAACTTTCATGCGTTGATGTTCTTTTACAAAAAATATTATTTTCATAGTCCGTATATGTAACTTGCAAATGAAATAAGGTGAGGGTTAGGGTTAGAATTTAAAATGCAAAATAGTTTAGCTGTTTTTATGTAGTATTAATAGCTTGCAAAAGAATCTGCATCTCTGTTTTTTCTTGGAATAGCAGTTGATGAGTTGTTGACATTCAATCTAGGCCAAACTAGTTTTTTATGCATGCTTATGTTCTGTCCAAAAAAGAATATATGTTACCAATATGATATTAATTCTACGGGCCTTTTGCAGAGTGCCTCACTAACCATATGGTTGTTGGTTCAAATCTTACTTGAAACAACATATGCATTATATAAACTTATAAGGTGTCTAATATATGTTTTGTAAGTTTTGCATTTTCAAAAAAGAATATCATATAACCAAATGTAACGAATTTTGTGTTCTTGGTTTAAATCGCTAGTGCTTTTTTGGTAAAGCAAAGAACTGTTTGAACTTTGAACAATCATGGGCAAAGTCTTTAAGAAAAGGGCACCATTCAGAAAGGTTGCGTGTGGTCAGAGTTTCTCCGACTAGAGACGGACTCAGGATTTTTGAGAAGGTGTTTGCCTCATAAAGAATTTATTAGATAAAATTGAGGTTACATGTGCTCAGAATAAACATATTATATATATATAAAACACACTTCGTGACCTAAAATTAGGTGTGGCCCAAGTCATGTCCGGCTTTCATGTCGATCCGTCCCTGTCTCCGACGATCTAAACGATTCAAGAAAACTATTCTAACTTTCATGCCTTGATGTTCTTCTACAAAAAAGATTATTTTCATAGTCCGTATATGTAACTTGCAAATGAAATAAGGTGAGGGTTAGGGTTAGAATTTAAAATGCAAAATAGTTTAGCTGTTTTTATGTAGTATTAATCGCTTGCAAAAGAATATGCATCTCTGTTTTTTCTTGGAATAGCAGTTGATGAGTTGTTGACATTCAATCTAGGCCAAACTAGTTTTTTATGCATGGCGGGGGGGGGTTGGGGTGGGTTCTGTCATAGCGGAGAAATATGTTACCAATATGATATTAATTCTTTCAGAAAAGAAAAGAAAAAAGCATAGCTCTAATATAAAGAATTGCTAATTGCATTTAATTATTATAAAAATATGATTATTATGCTAATTAAACAAAGATATTTGAAAAATAAGAATACCAATTTCCACATACAAAATAACAACGTCATCATGCATATAGCTCTGCCAATTGGCTTTGCATTATTTGCTATCATTCATACAAGTTGTAAGAAAATGTGTGTTTGACATATTGTTTAGGTTTTAAAGTCTAGTTGCTGATAGTATATGGTTTAAAACAATCAATACTAATGATTAAGAATGTTTATAAAATGTAAACTTTAATTTGGCCGGGTAGGTTAACATTAGTTATCATAAAATTAAATAAAAGGTTGAGTGAATCAAGCGTATACAACTCACCAACAAAACTTTGGGTTAGGGACATCATGCTTTAGAGCACTAGGTGTAAGGCTCGTTTTATAGCAAAAAAATAAAATGATAGCATCACTTTTAACCTATAAAACACAAATAAAGCTAAAAAAAATTGTCCTATAACTCGTGTGATAAGTTTGGCATGAGGCCCTATAGCGTGAATGGGGTGTCGGACGCCGTTATACGTCGGCGTTATAGAGTACCGGCCAGCCCTATAACGCATGGCCGCGTGTGCTCTTACAACAACTCCATTACATCAAAAAAACAATACAAACATACCATTTAATTACAAGAAACAAAATTACAAAATAAGTGACATACATGGTTTAATAGACTTTATTATCATTATGATATATTTTTTAATGAAAAAGTTGGAAGAACAATTAAAAGCAACTATATAAAAGTGCTTTAAAAAAATCCAAACGGCTATTGGAGCTCTTTATGAAAATCTTTAATTTGAAAAGAAAACTTATGAAGCAAAGTAACAGTCTGTTAATGGTATTGGTGGGGGTATGCCAACTCAGATCATAATATATAATTTATATAAAATCCAACAATATATAACCTACATACATACTCCTTGTCATTTCAAAACCACACTTGAATCTCTTCATTCTTTTCCTTAATCTCATAATAATCCTTAATACTTTACTACTCCTAAACTGATAATATGGGAGCTGAAGATGCCAAGAATGTTGAGGTAGCAACCGAGTGCGTGCCTGAGGCTCCCGTTGCCGTTGAGAAGGAGGACGATAAACTAGCTCTTTGTCCCCGGTCGAACCTTGTGTTGATGAGAGAAAAAAAAAAACCCCACAAAACACTGCCGTGGAGATAACATGGCGATGATACTAAAGCTCTTGTTGTTGTCGAGAGTAAGCTAATCACTTACTATATTCTTAATCTCCCTTCTTTATTAGTTAAAATATATGTTGTCTAAGTTTTTTGATAATTTTTCAGAGCCAACAGAAGCTTGTGATGAGAAGCCTAAAGAGGGTTCTATCAACAGAGGTAATATAAGCCATCAACTATCTAACCGAAAAGTGTTTACGCTTAAAACCTTTCAAATCTTTTTTATATTTAAGACGATTAAATTGGTTATCTCTTCAGATGATGTTCTTGCTAAAGTAGCAAATGAGAAGAAAGAGGCACTTATCAAAGCATGGGAAGAAAGTGAGAAGTCTAAAGCCGAAAACAAGTAAGACTTGCCATTTCGATTTTTCTGAAATCAGAATATTTTTGAATGAAAAACTGATATAAAATGATTGAGCAGAGCTCAACAGAAGATATCTTCCATTAAAGCATGGGAAAACAGCAAGAAAGCCGAACTAGAAGCCGAGTTAAAAAAGCTCGAGGTAATACATTTTTCTCCCTTGTTCAAACATATAAACAGAACCCGTGATTTTAAATGTGAAACCGGATCTAATTAGACTTTGAACTTGGTGAGCAGGAGGATCTTGAAAAGAAGAAGGCCAAGTACATAGAAAAGATGAAGAACAAGATAGTTCTGATCCACAAAAAGGCAGAAGAAAAGAGGGCCAACACCGAAGCCAAATGTGGAGAAGATATTCTCAAGGCGGAAGAGGTAGCAGCTAAGTGTCGGGCTACTGGTGAAACACCAAAGAAGCTACTCGGATGGTTTTAGATCGGATCCCATGTTTGATTAAATTTATTTCTTCATGTGTGCTTATATTCTTATGTTGTATGATTGTTTCAATATTTCATTATTTTGTGTGCATATGTACATGTATATTATTATTAGCCATTTATGAAAGAAGAACAAGTTTGCAAGTCCCAATCTTATTCCATGAAGTTTTAGTTCTCCGTCTGATCGTTAATCTGAAGAACTATTATTACACGACTGACCTTATACATATTCCAAATATTCACCGTCGTTGGGGAAATCTAGCAGCAGATCCAGAGTTATGTCTGATGCATCATTCTCTGGTTCGTACGAGCTTTGAGACTCTGCAGCATGTGTTATCTCTTCTGCTTCCTCCTTTAATCTGATATGCTCCTTCACACCCTGATTACAAGATTCACTAGTAAACGTGACCGGGATATGAGGCCCTGTGTGCACTGTATAAGAATCTGGTTCAAACTTTATGGCTCGAGGGGTTGGAGTTTCACATTGCACTTTTTCAAAATCCATATGTTTCTGAAATGTTTCTCCATCACTAGAACCCCAATCATTGAGGAAGTTATCGCTGTCGCTTATGACAGTTGCTGGGCTGGAAAGCACGGGATCCATTGCTTCAGGCTTGTCCTCAACTCTGGCGTCCTCCAAATCTGCCACCTGGCGAGCTGGGGGCAAAGTGGACTTCTTTTCCGTTGACTTAGAAGGTGGGTCGGTTTGCAGGGTTCTGTTTTTGTTTGGAATCCGCTTTCTTAAATGAGAGTTCCAGAAGTTCTTTATCTCGTTGTCAGTTCTTCCTGGTAACTGTGAAGCAATAGCAGCCCACCTGAATAACGCAATGTTTAGCTTTTAACTGATAATCAGCAAAATATGATTGTTTTGTTAATGAAATAAGGTGAAGCGGTTCATTACTTGTTACCGTGCAAGCTATGCAAATTAAAGATTGTTTCTTCTTCTTCAGAACTGAAGGCACCGCGTTTAATATCAGGACGAAGATAGTTAGTCCAACGAAGTCGACAACTTTTTCCACATCTTCGAAGTCCTGTAAAACATTATCATGAGACCCAAACAAAATTGATTTTCTTAGGCAAGACGGGCAAAAGTAAGAACTTAAAAACCAATAACACGATGAAATGCAACCGGACTATCTCTAAGTTACTACAGGCCATTGTTGACCCAAATCTGTTTTGATCCATTACCGACCACTGTTGACCAAATCCGTTTTGATCCATCACCAATTACATGAAACCTTAACTAAGAACACTAACAAGCTAATGCCTTTCATATTCTACATCAAGTTGTGCTACCAATTTTCGAGTCTAGGCTCAAAATCCATTCAGATCATCAACAAATTCCATGTCACCCTTAACAAACATTGCAAAACTTTGGGTTTTACTTAAATAACTTTAAAAGTCGGGACCGAAAAACCAAAACTTATTGGATTAACTTGACTACATGCCACTTTTGACCCATAACCAATATCCAAAGGAACCGAATTTTTAAGTTTTGATCCGTTACCAGCCACTATTGACCTGAATCTGTTTTGATCACTAGGAACACTTAGTATAACCATAAATCTTAACCACAATTGTGTCGGATACTCCTAACACCTTATTATGCCTTTAAAAATCTTCTACATGTCACACTTAAACAAAATTCACGGCACAACAAAAGAACGAAAACCTGCGAGTTTAGGAAAGGAACGCCACGTGGCGTGACCGTTCTTAGTGATGTAATCAACAAGTAATTTATCTTCTTCAGGAGTCCATGCACCTTTCTTGACTTCACCTTTTATACAACATGGTGCTCTCCCCATCCCCTTCTGAACCCTTCTTTTTCTCATCCAGTTTTCGCTAAAAGGCCACGTCACCAACACACCTCTTAATTTGTATCAAAACAACTCCATTTTCTACCTGTGAGAAAAATCATAAGAATGGATTAACGACTTGAAAATGCATCTAACTGGTCAATTTTTGTTATTCCGTGAATTTCGACTTTTGTGTGTAGTTTGTTACCTGTCTACCATGTAGGCACACAAAAATCGAAATTCGAAAGATTTTTGTTTTAATAGCGAAAAGAAAAGATGACTACACGGAATAACATAAGTTTACAAGTTAGATGCATTTTCAATTCATTAACCATTTTCTACCTGTGAGAAAAATCAAAATGGATACTAATTATGCTAGCTTCATCTTATATGGAAAACTTTTCTAAGAAAACTGAAAGAAATGAGAAACATGTGTTTTTGGCAAAAAAAAAGATTCCGAAAATCATGAATTCTACTTTAAAGTAAAAAAAAAATGAAAAATGAAAGACACGTTTTCCAGAAACAAGAAATTCCTTAGAAAACTAGAAATAATATTCAATATGACCCTGAAAAAGTGTGAACATATACATAAAAAGTACAGTAAAATGTACAAGTGTACGTATATATAGTACTAGAAAAGGTGATGCATGGCTACTTACCGGAAAAAAGATGAAAGAAAGAGAATGATAAGAGGGTGTAAATTTTGTTGCAAAGTGTTATGAAGAGAAAATGGGTTCTGATGAGTTCTGTTTGTTATGTTTTCTGCACCCCATTTAGGAAGAACAGGACAATTTTTCTGACTTTTTTTATTTATTATCTGTTCACATGTTTTTACTTTCTTTCAAGTCTATAATCAAAAACATTTTCTTTATTAAAAGTGATAAGAATGCCTAAAAAGATTACTAATTACAGTATATGTTTAAAACTCTTTGACAATAGTTTATTGCTTTGTGAAGAAATTGCTTGGCTAATGCAACAAACAAAATAGTTTAAACATATAATACAGTAACATTTATTTCATTCCTTTTTTTTATATATATTTGGGTTTCCGATTCGACATTGCGAGCCGATTAATTTTAGGAACACTAACCTTTTGGGGTTTCCGACTCGACATTGCGAGCCGACTAATTCCAGGGCGACTACCCTTTTAGATAGCCTGGAGTCGACATTGCGAACCGACTAATACCTAGGGTTTCCGATTCGACATGCGAGCCGACTAAAATACATTTCATAAAGGAAAAATTCTATTTTTTGGGCAAGCAACACAAACACTTTAAATGAGTAACTCATAAATAAAATTTTCCATTTCATAAATGCAAAAATAACCTATCAACTTTGCTACAAGTACAAAATAACTTTTTATGACAAATATGGTGTAAATTTTGTAAGATAATTAATTATCGTTTTTGAAAAAATGTTTTTTAAGTTTCATAACCCCTAAACTCTATAATTTTATTCTTTGCATCATTTTCCTTATTCTTGTCCAGTGTTTTGAAACCTGGTTCGACCCGGCCGGGTCAACCGGTTGAACCGGTTCCGGCCGAAAAAACGGGTCAAATTAAACCGGGTTTTATATTTTCGAAACCCTGTTTGACCCGCCGTGTTTGACCGGGTTTGGAGTGACCCGAGTCATGAGACCCGGCCGGGTTTCGGTTTTTTCGTATTTTTTTTATAAATAAAACATGTTAATTGTATATATTTGCGACGTAATTTTAATTTTACATGTTATATTTGTTAATAAATAGTCTTTTGGCTTAATATATGAAATATTTCATGATTTATATACATACTTTCTTTCTAATTATTGAAAATATATATATATATATATATATATTTTGGAAAACCGGGTTGACCCGGCGGTCCAACCGGTTGAACCGGTAACCCGGTGACTCGACCGGGTCGATTCAAAACCCAGTTTTCAAAACATTGTTCTTGTCAATACTTATTCCAAAAAGATATTAAAACTTTACTTGATAGCTAAAAAATAAATGTTTTTCACCCACTGCAGCATACGAGCCAAAAGATCTCGTTATACAATATGTATTGAAAACTTGTACGTATCAAACATACATACACAAAATATTCAAGTTTCTTTGTTGTATATTTAGTTGGCATGTTGAACATTTTAGACCATTAAGCAAGTTGCAAGTTACATGTTTTATATCTTTGACAAACAAAACTATGTTTATATTTGGCACTGGTTTGACATAAGTGGGTTCGATAGCGTCACCAAGAGAGGTCATGGTGTTCAGTGCCCTGAACCTTGGCGAAATTTCAGAACAGCAATTTCTAATTTTAGGTTTTGTATAATTTATGATTGTACAATGTATATTTTATACTTTAATCCTATTTTATCATTACCCTAACTCATAATATTTGATGATCCCTTGAAACAAGTGGACCAAGTAATAGAGAGACAATGCATTATTGTCGCCTATCCATTGGGTCAATTCCAAAAATACCCAAGTAAAACATCATAATTTCATATTTATCCAAAACATGCTTCTAATATACAATTTCAACTAAACCGGAACACCTCTAATTGTTGTATACTTGCATATTATAAAGTAAAATCTATTGTGCATTATAACGTATTTAGAATATTTCCAAAGTGAAATACTTGATATGTTAAAACAACATACTTACTTAATATGAAAATAAGTTACTTTTGTTATGAAATAAAACCACCGAAACTAATAAGTACTCTAATGAATGATATATTACTTTTTGCAATAAGTCTCGCTAAAAAACATAATTATCAATAATGATTATTAAAAACATGTAATCGCTAAAAATCATAACTACTAATCATATATTTCTTCTTTTCGTTTTATGTTTTAATTATCGTATAATATTTTCTTTTTCTTTTACAATACAGATTCATCACTTTCCCAAACTCGTCCGATTCTCATTCACAATCCAAATCATAATCCTTGTTTAATTATCGTATGTTACAATAATATTCAATTAAACTTATATTATTTTACGTTGTATGTGTAAACGTTACACGAAACATTTAACCGACATAACTATTTGCCACTATAAAATTTCGCTTCTATACGCAGGTGGTCATCTAGTTCACTTAAAGATGGAAAAAAAATTGTCTTAAATGTCACATAATGAGTTCTAGAAAGGACATTTTGGACTTTCTTCCCTTGGTCTAGGCATGGCTAAAAACGTGGTTCACGGCGACAGATTATTAATACGTGGAAATAATCGTCAACAAAAAGGCACATAATCTTTTGGCAACTTTTTCATTGAAAACGAGTGCATTATTTATATTTGGGTGTCTTTGTCAATATTAAGAAACTTTATTTACTAAAATATCATTGATTTTGACTCAACTCGTTTAATATGATATGTTGTGGTAAATTTATCTAACGAGATGTATTCACTAGATTGATTAAAAAAGTTGAAAATGCCACCATTTGTTCAAAATAAACTTTAAGCTAAAAACTTTAAATTATATGCCATGAAAATGTATTTTGGTCAAATTATAAATAGACTTAACGCATAGGTTTGTCTAACAAATATTATCATGACCAGTGACCAGTGACCAGTGACCAGTGACGGAGCTTGGTCAATATTTCTAGGAGGGCTGAAGGGTAATTCCTAAAACTTAGGAGGGCCAAAATATAATTTATTTAGAAAGTTTAAAGTTTATAACGTAAATTATGCATAAGTATAAGGGTATATAATGTAAATATGAAAAATCTTAGGGGGGTCATGGCAAGTCCATAGGCCACCGAGCATCCATGGATTTTTGCGTGTTGTTAGTCTTCCATTAACTATTTTTCTATTTACTCCATGAAAGGTTTAAGAAAAAGTTTATGGTGTGTTTGTTATTAACTTTTGGCTTTTGAGATTAGGCATCAAAGTAAAAAAGTGTTCGTTTATTATAAAGATATGGGTTAGGATTTGATACTCATAGCAAATATTAACGTATACACAAATCCCACTTAATTTAGCTGGTTTTGTTTCTTTGCTATAAAAATCTATGTACTAAATTCTAATAATAATTTATTTATTTTATATAATATTTTGTCTTTCTCACATTAAATCAAAATCCAAATTCTAATACAAATTTAAGTTAAAATAAAAATCATAATCCTACACCCGTCTACAAATCAAACGAGCCTTTAAAAAAACCTCAAAAACCAATTTATATTTTATTAAGTCCGAGTGAGTATATATGTTTTTTTTAGAAAGACAATTTTTAACTATCTCACAATATTTGAACCACAAACTATCTCACATGTCGTAAGCAGGACTTGAACTCACAACCATTAGAATGGGGTACCATTGGGACACAAGCCCTTTGGTGGTGAGTATATATGTTAATCTTTATAGATTGACAATCCTCGAAATGATATCTAACATCATCTTTAGAGCACTGGGTACAGTGGGCTCATGGCTTCAAGTCATGGGCCAAAAAATGTTGTCACGTCAGCAAAAGTGCTATGACATCGGAATTCTTATGGCACCACATTTTGTGGCTCCCTCGTTCGCACCACAAAATGTGGTGTCTGTGAGAGATTTTTTTTATTTATATAAAATAAAAAATACACAATTAAACTTAAATAAATTTCATTAAAATTAAACACATTACATTAATAAATAAATAAAAACATTACATAAAAATAAAAAAATATAGTACGTAAAAAAGCGTAAACATAAAAAGACATAAAGTAAACTAGTTTTGTGGTGCATATAAAGTCAGATTCGTGCTTTTTGCGCGTTGATGATAGCCGCGTCAACCGGATCCATCCCGTCGGTCGGCATTTGTAGGACTTTCAAGTCCTCGGCTACCTTTTGAGAATCATATAACACGACTCTCGCATTTGTCTCGCGGTCGATACGCTTCATTTTTTTGTTGGTCCTATAGTCGAGTAAGATACTAATAACACAATTTGTACTTTTCAACGTTTAACTCTTTATTGATATAAATCAAAGAATTATACCTGGTTGTTGGCGGAACAACCGAGATTGAATGACAAATAAACTCTCCTAATATGAACCACAAGCATCTTCTTGGCTTTGTGTGTTCTAGGAGAAGATGTTCCTATCAACTAATACATTTTGTATTATTTTGTTTGTTTAGAAAATGCATGTTATCTCTATTACAACTTTAACATTATATAGGAAAAGTAAAGCTTCTACTAGAAGCTTTAATAAAGTGGAGTCCCATGTGCAGCCATGTGCCCTTCACATCAAAGTACAAAAGCAAATAGTTATTTTAACTATTTGCTTTTTAGCTACTCTTGTACTTTTGTCTTCCTTTGCTTTTAGCTTTTAGAAAGTTCTCGCTAATATCTCCAGGTTGTATTCTTTCAGAGATAGTTTTCAGGGAGTTAGTAAGTTATTGTCAACACTTACTAACTCCGTCATCCTGATCCTAGTCCTTTCTTTACTCGCCGAGCTCCGCCTCAAGTTGTGATGAGTCTTTTCTTCAGACTCATAAGAACTTCTTGAGGATGACTCGCTGAACATATTTACGTTCATCGACTTGTTTTTCTACTTAGGATATTTTACATACAAATCATGTATAAGGGACAATTAGGCACTAAATTGGCCCAACAATCTCCTCCTATTTAGATAGAAAAATAGCCTAAGTTTAATCAGTAGTAAGTAAGCATAATGGCTTCTTCTTACTCTGAATTACAACAAAAATAAAATACAAATAGTTGTATACTTTGTTGTAGAAGTTGCTGAAGTTCTTCAGTCTTCTTGGAGATTCAGTTCAGTTTCTGACTGGGTTCGGTGACTAGTTTTGTGACTGGTATAGCGTCCAAGATTTAGTTCGCTGAAGTTCTTCAGTTTTATTGGAGGTTCAGTTCAGTTCTGAGTGGGTTCGGTGACCAGTTTCGTGATTGGTTCAGCGTCTAAGATTTAATTAAAACTGAAGGTTCAAAACTGAAGGGGGTTTAGTTAAGGTCTTGTGACCAGGTTCAGCTTTGGGTTTTAACATGTTGTTCAGTTTCAGTGATCGGTTCAGGTTTTTGGGTTCAACTTTGGATCGGGGTTCAAAACTAAAAGGCGTTTAGTTCAGCGAGGGGTTCAGTTTTAAAAGTGTGGGGTTCAGTTTTGATATTGTGACCTGTACACGTGATCCACACACTATTAAACCCACTTAAGCCCACTTTCGTTTTGTACCCACATCCTTACACCTACTGAAGCCCACCCACGATCCATACCCCCTTTCATCAGTTTCTTTCTTGTAAACTGAACAAACTGAGCAAACACCCTTTTACTCAGTTTCTTCAATCCGTAAAAAAACTGAACACGCCCATTTCATTAGTTTCTTTAAAACTGAAAAAACCTTATACCATTCTCAGCCACCAAAAGACTTTCTTAGTGTCGTGGTTTCTTGACTTACTGATTTGGCTTTCATAGTTGTTAAAACTTAAAACCCAAATGGTTTCCATTCATTGATTTTTTTTAAATCAGTTCCCCTACACTTTTAACATCAACCACCACTACTGGAAAAACCACATAACATTTTTTTATTGTGGTTTAATGTTTTGACAGGATCTGGGTTAGGTTTTGTTGTGAGATAGGCTTGATGATTCACGTTTTTGTTCTTTGTGCTTGTTGAGGTTATGGTTATGTTTTTGTCTCTCGATTTGGTCCGAGAGTAGGTCTTGATTTCTCGACTTGGTCCGAGAGTTGGTCGAACATAACAACATGATTTGTTATTTTTTGTTTGACGTTTTGTGTTATAGTGATGAAGGATATGGGTTGTGTTTTCGTGATGTTTTTTATGTATGATATAGGTTTGTGTTGTTTGTGATTTGTGACGTGAAACTGGGTTTGGTTTTGGGTTGGATGATTGGTTAGGATGACGTTATCCGATAGTGTTATGAAGATGGTGCTTTTGTGAATATGATTTGATGTGAGTGTTTACAGATGTGTGTTATTTTTTGTTTTTTGTGAATTTGTGTTGTGTTTGTTGTTTTTGTTTTGTTGTGATTGTGTGAATGGATCTGAGTATTGGTTTGAGAATCTTATCTTTTTGGTCAGATAAGATGTTTTGTGTGGTTGTTATGACAAAGCTGAAGAATTCTTTTTTCAGTTTTCGTTACAGGTGGGTGTTTTGGGTTGTGTTTTTGGCTTGTTGTTAATAAGTGTATATATCTTCCTCAAAAGTTGCAACATCAGTAGTAATTTTTGAAGCTTTACACTAATATTGACATAGCTCAAATGTTATTAGTAATCTTTCAAAAAGGGATCTGGATCATAAAAGTAATCCACCCGCTCTGATACCACTTGTTGGTCCAATAATCGTGTAAACATATGAATATATTTAACACGAGACCGGAATAAGATACTAATAACATAATTTGTACTTTTCAACGTTTAACTATTTATTGATATAAATCAAATAATTATACCCGGTTGTTAGCGGAACAACAACCGGGATTGAATGACAAATAAACTCTTCTAATATGAACCACAAACATCTTCTTGACTTTGTGCGTTCTAGGAGAGGATGTTCCTATCAACTAATACATTTTGTATTATTTTGTTTGTTTAGAAAATGCATGTTATCTCTATTACAACTTTAACATTATATAGGAAAAGTAAAGCTCCTACTAGAAGCTTTAATAAAGTAAAGTCCCATGTGCAGTCATGTGCCCTTCACATCAAAGTATAAAAGCAAATGGTTATTTTAACTATTTGCCTTTTAGCTACTCTTTTACTTTTGTCTTCATTTGCTTTTAGCTTTTAGGAAGTTCTCGCTAATATCTTCAGGTTGTATTCTTTCAGAGATAGACTTCAAGGAGTTAGTAAGTTATTGTCAACACTTACTAACTCCATCATCCTGATCCTGATCCTTTCTTCACTTGCTGAGCTCCGTCTTAGGTTGTGGTGAGTCTTTTCTTCAGACTCTGAAAAACTTTTTGAGGATGACTCACAAAACATATTTACGTTTAGCGACTTGTTTTTCTACTTAGGATATTTTACATACAAATCATGTACAAGGGACAATTAGGCACTAAATTGGCCTAATACTTTTCCTTCCGGTCTAACTCGTATTGTTGTTGGAGCATTTCTTGAAACATTGTCGGGTTTTAACAGGAAGAGGCGGTCGAGTTTGAAGATCATTGACTTTTAGCAATTCTTTCTTTGCTGGGTGGACGCGGCAACTCGTCGGCTCCAAAAAGCTCGGGTTCCTCTTCGGTAACCCGATGATGGTTTCGTCTTGCATTTATCGAATCGGGATTTTTCCACTTGTGCTTGTCTTTCAAAAGTGACCAAGCGCACTTGTGCTTAAAATCCGAACGCGTGTGTGTTTTATACAAGATTTCAACCCTCGTCATTTGATTCTCATCGTTCTCCCCACTCATAACCCTCATTTCGAGCACTAAAGAATTAAACTTAGTGATCTCTCGATTCATAGGAGTCCACTTTCCCGTCAACATGTTCTTGGTACGAAGCGGAAAGTTTTTTTCGAGGCTTCATCATTGTATACGTCGAGAATTTTGTACAAAAACGTATCATTTTTTTTATCCGAACCGACTTTGGGTCCTCGGATATTTGTATGAAACATTGCGCCAAAAGCAACTCCGCGGCTTGGCTTCAAAAATTTCGAACTTTGACGGCTCCGGCTTGCGGTTCAACGTTTTTCGTAGCCATTTTCTTGATACGTTTTTCCTATGTTATGGTCGACGTCGGCGTCGGGGCCTCCTCGAGTTCTTCTTGTTGTGGTTGGTGGGATTGTTGGTCGGATTGTTGTTGGGAAGAATCGAGTTGGTTTGGTTGTTGTTGAGAAATTTGGGTACATTGCATTTGTTGTTGAAGTTGCCCATGTTGAAATGCAACTTGTTGATCGGGATTAGAATATGGGTTATACTGGGGACAGTAAGGCATTTGGGTGTTGGGATTAGTCGAAGAAGATGAGCCAGGGATTTGGTTTTGGGGATCGTTGAGCATACCTTCCATCCATGGATTGTTGGGATTCATTTTGGGGAGAAAAAAATAATAGATGTAGAAAATAATGTGTTATAAATTATATGAAGGAGTGTGTAAAGTATGATAGAATAAGAAGGTATTTATAGGATTTTTAAGGAGTAAAAATTTAAAAAAAAATGAGTGATTAAATGCAAAAAAAAGTTCAAAAATAGGCTCTCCTACCGTTAGTAATGTTTGAATTTTTGAAAAAAAATAAAAAAAATACTACGGCGCAGGCTAATCACCACGACGCGAAAGCCGATGGCGCCAGCCACAACATCGTTGGCACGAGAAATTGATGAGCTGATGGCCATGGCGCCAAGCCATCAGACACCGTACCGTATCCTCTTAATCATGAATGTCAATAATCCATACTATCACAGCTGTGAAATCTTCTGGGTTTAGTTTATTGTCATAATTTTTGGATATAAAAAATAAGATGCAATTTAATTAATTGAACCCAAGGTTCTATATTATATACTATATACAAAAGGCAGGCGCCCCGGCCCGCCAAAAATTTAATGCGACCCGCTTTTTGACCCGGTAACATTTAATGCCCCTTTTTTTTTTTTTTTTTTTTTTTTTTTTTTTTTTTTTTCTTTTCTTTACATTGACTTTTTTTTTAAAACTTTTTTTTAACCTTTTTTTTTCTCAAAAACTTTTTAAGATAAAACTTTACTTTTTTTTCTCGGAATACCCTCTCGCGCTGTTTGAGTCGTGGTGCTGTTTTTGTTTATGAATAAACCTTTAAGTTTCTCAAACCTCGCGCTCGCCGCTAATGCGTCCCCGTTCTTTTTTTTTTCTAAAAAAATTTTTAAAATAAAATTTTCCTTTTTTTCTCTCGAAATACCCTCTCGCACTGTCGGAGCCATCAGCCTGTTTTTTTATGAATATTTTTTTCTTAACAGTTATTTTTTTTTACCATTTTTTTTTCCTTTTTTTTCCTCAAAAAGTTTTTAAAAGTAAACTTTTTTTTTCTCAAAAAAATTTTAAGATAAAATTTTCTTTTTTTTTACCGGGTTGACCGTGGACATTTAATATTGCCGGCTCAAACCCTACCCGTCCGATCGTGTTTTTTTTTTTAGAAAAAAAAAATTGTTTTCATTTTTTAAATACTCTCTCGCAACTTTTTTAGTCATCGGTCCCCCTGTTTTTTTTATGAATAGTCAAAACATTTTAAAAAAAAAAATTTAATTGTTTTTTGCATTTTATTTTCAAAATATTTCACTCACACTTCTAGTCACGTATTGTCTGGGTCGACCCGACACAGTCCGCCCCGACCCGTTCCTTTTTTAATTTACGAAATAGCCCCTCAAATATTTACGAAATACCCCCTCGCACTATGTGTTAAATTACGAAAACTGCCCTCATTTTAATTTTTTTTATAAAACACCCCTTTCCACACTAGCGGTCGACCGTTAGTTTTTTTTTTTAGAATGCACCAAAACAGTGCTTTAAATCGGTCGTTGCTTAACGACCGTTGATTTTTTTTTTTTTTTACAAAAACGTACCTTCTAACACGTCCAACCGAAAAAACCGGCCGCCAAACATCCCGCAGCAAAGCGCGGGTGACCTAACTTGTTGGTTACGTTTGCTTACCTAAAATTTACTTCTTGCTTTTATCCTAAACAAGAAATGTGAAGTTTGGTTTTCTTTCATTTGCACTTGCAATAAATGAATGTCATAATTGACTAGCTTTCCTATATTACCATTAAATACTTGCAGTTAGTTGAACATTTGCAAGTAGGGGTGAGCAAAACGGACCGCGGATCGAATCGGATTGAGAAACCGGACCGAACCTATTTCGGTTCGATCCTCGGTCCATCATTTTTCTTATTTTCGGTCTTTGGTCCGGTCCGGTCTTACGAAAAAATCGGCAATTAGGCCTTGTTTATAAACATCGGTCATTTTCCAACCATTAATATTCATTTACAATAGCTAGAACATATGTTAAACGTGTTTGTGAGTATGATATTTTGTCTTCGATCTAGTTTAATAATTTAATCATTATTTTCCTGAAAGGCTTAATTCAATCTTTTATCCATTATGGAGTGCCAAATAACATTATTTGGATTACTATTTTTACTTTCTAACTCACAAATATATTTTTTAATGGCGATCTTATTAAAACACTAACAAAATGTTAAAAAAATTACAAATTAAGATTTTGCATTCAAGTTAACCAATTGAATTCAGTTTTACAATGACTAAAAACCAAGTAAACGATAATTGAACAATATTATCAGTTAAAACCTTCTTTCCAGGATAACTATGCCAAATAACATTTGATTCCTCCTGAATCTCCATAAAAGCCATCACATCACGTAGCAAACTCCTTTGAAAACAGCCTTCAAGTTTTTAGGCATACGAAAGTTATTGAACCATAAAAACCACTCATCATAAAAACTTATCTCTGGATCATCAAGCTCCCACCAACGTAGCACCTTACTTCTCAATTGACGAGCCGAAGAACATTAATATAACATGAGAATGTACATCAATCCACAACCTTTGCTAATTTCCTTGCTTCATCCATTTTTATCTATGTCTAATCAATTTCATCCAACAAAATAGAACATGTGTAGTAAGAAGATACCACGATTTTTAAGCTAAATATCATAAACCACAATGCATGTGACATGCATAGGTACCTTTTCGTGTTAAACATTGTAACTGTTGTTTTCTATTCTTTTTTTATAAAGGATGCCCACCGGGCATTTTTTAAAGTACAAACATTTAAAAGTTTTAGTGTATTAAATTGAAAATCACGTTTAATTATATTAACTTTTTATTTATTTAATGTTTTATTAAATGTATTTTTAATTAAAAAAAGAAATTTGAGTGTATTAACTACACGTTAAATGCATGTATTTATATTTTAAAAAGTTTACAGTGAGCACTCATTAGCAATATTTTTTCGTGACAATAAGTATAGGTGTAAATGAATTAAAGAAAGGTGTTGAGAAATGGTGGTTTAAGATTTATCCACGTCACGATACATCAAAACGAGTAGTTTTCACTTTTCACATTCAATAGCATGCACAATAAATTTTTAACTTTTAAGGCAAAAAAATATTAGATGGCCATCATTTTTCATGAATTTTGTGCTTCTACATTTCAGTATAAACTTACATAACATTATTACTCCTTGCGTTTTAAAATTATTTTTCACAAACAAAAGATACACAGTTTAAAAAAAACATCATCATTACAGTTTTCTTTTCTTAAAGTATCCACTATGATAAACTTTTTGTAAAGGTTTATGCATTAATACATCAATAATTCTTAGACATTTTGATATTATAAACCTACATTCACTATAATATAAACTTTTTACAACTTCATAAAACATCTTATATAACAAATGAATTAAATGCATTTAATTTATAAAGAGGTTCAAAAATAAGACATTTTTATTCCACATAGACATGAAATAAGTGTTCACTATGGTTGAAATGAATCATAAACTTTTTCATTTTATAAACTTTTTCATAATCCCACTATAGTGGATGCCCTTACTTTTTCCAAAATGACAGCTTTTTCTTTTTTACTTTTTAAAAAATGAGTTGTTTTACCTTTAATTAATTAAATTAAAACTAATTAATTTAAAACCTTTTTAATGACAATTTTACCATTAACTAATTAATTAGTTTTACAAGTGAGGGTAATATGAAAAACTCGAACATTTTTTGAAGTGGACAATTAATTTAAGACAACCCTAAATGAAATAATGGACAATAATTTTGAGAGAGATGATACTTGTTTCAATTCTGATGAATTAATTTACATAATTAGATTAAAGAGTTAAGTACATAGATCGTCCTTGTGGTTGTCTCGAAATTGCAGGTTTCGTCATAAAAGTCTCGAAATTACACTGGTCATCCATGTAGTTGTCCATTTTGAGTTGACCGGTCCTTTGACGTAACTCCATTCAAAACCTCGTTATCTTTTATTATCGTTAGGGGCAAAATCGTCCTTTCACGTCTAAAATGGTCCTTTCACATCTTCAACTTCATCCCCCACTTCCACCACTCTCACCACCAGTCTCAAGATTGATTAAATATTTTTATCTTTTTTGCATCAAGATTTGATCTTTTCTCTTAAAGATTGAAAACCCATGTTAATTAACCTTACCAACAATCAAACCCAGAATTTTTTTTGATCAAGATTCATTCTTTTCTCTTAAAGATGCTGGGAGACGGGTTTATGAAGATGGAAAAGATGAAGATTGATATGGCGCGAGAGATTGCGAGGATGAGGATGGAAAGTGAGATGAAACAGAATCAATTGATCTTGGAGTCGCAGAAACAAATTGTGGACGCGTTTGTGAAAGGTTTGATCGAGACACGGAAGCGGCCAAGAGGGGAAACTGTGGCGGATTCCTAGTTTGAGATATATGAAAATATATCAATATTGATGTTTTTTTAGTTGGAAGGTTAACATAGTTCTGCCTCAAAACTTTGTTAGATGTGAAAATATATCAAATCTTTAATAGGCTTTGTGTTCTTGTTACATTTCGTCATAGTTGTTTCAGTTTTTCAGCTCTAGTTTTTGTTCATGGTGAAGATACTTCATCTTCCCAATTGATCAAAGCATTGTTTAAAGTTCTTGTTGGGCTGCTGGTTGCATCATATATATGCATAAAACTGAGTTTTAATGTAACTTCCCTTTTCCACAAGTAAAAAAATCCACAACCAAGAACAAGAACAACAATTATGTTCAATATCTCCATAATAGAAATTTAATTCTCGTAGATGAGTGAGATAAGGGAGTAAAAAAGGGAATGAAGCTTCGCGCAGCTCCTCAATACGTAAACCACGAATATTCGGGGGGAATTTAAAACGACCATAGTCCCAATCTTCATCAATAATCCCGTAACCAAAATGATCGAGCTTCTTAGTATGCTTAAAGACTTTTCTGAAATCACTTAAAGATTCATGGAAAAATATTCAGGGATACTAACGAATTGCTACATTTCTTTGCAAGACGTGTAACATCTTTGATATCGTACCTATCAAATAGGTCAAGAAAATTTAACGACTCCATAACTGTGTTACACAAAGCCAACTCATGTAACCATTTCCCATTTGGCATGTTATCATTTTCTATTGAGTTATATTGTAAATGAAAACTTCTCAAATCAATACAATACCTAGCGATATCAACTAAACCATCCTCTAAAAACATTTTACACCCACGAATCTCTAAACTCCTTAAATTAGCACCTCGGGTTGCCGCCAAGCGTTTGAGATCAGAAGGAGACATAACCATGTTCCGGATATATAGTGATTTCAAACACTCAAACTTAACAGCTATCTCGTGAATCCATGGAGTGAATGGAATAAGACATTTTTCAGCAGTATTAAAACCATGAGAAAAAGACTCAAGTGTTAAGGACTCGAGATTGGGGAACCTATGGCTTAAACGAGAGGGGTTAGGGAGAAAATGCACGTGGACGGTTACATGTTTACTCATTTTAGACTTGATATCAAAAAATTTCTTAGAGACTAATGAAATAGAATTAAGATCATTATTGTCTTGTATGTAAGACATTACATAATCTAACACTAACTCCGTATCTTTTTAAGTTGTTTTTTGGTAATGAGTTCATCCATATTTAAAAAAAAATGAGAAACAAGAAAAATAATAAGGTTGCATTTAGTTGGAGGAAAACATCTTTGTTTTCCATAAAATGTTTTGTGGAAAACAAGGAAAATAGAGATCGCGTTCATTTCGTCGTTTTCCAACAAAATTCTCTACAAAACATAAAATCCCTATTTTCTCATTTTATACATAAAACTAGAAAACAATTTTATTTTGTTTTCTCCGTTTTCCTTTTATGACACTCATATATATTTTCCCCTTATTTCTTATGTTTTATACGTTTCTATAAGTTTTTTGATGTTTATGTACGCTTACAGTCTTTTTTTACGTTTTCGTCTGTATTTTACGATTTCGACAGTTTTTTTTACGTTTTCGCCCGTATTTTTACGTTTTCGTCCGTTTTTTTACGATTTCGTCTGTTTTTTTACGATTTTGTCCCTTTTTTACGATTTCGTCCTTTTTTTACTATTTCGTTCGTTTTTTAAGATTTCGTCTGTTTTTTTTACGATTTCCTTCGTTTTTTACGATTTCGTCCGTTTTTTACGATTACGTCCTTTTTTTACGTTTCCGTCCGTTTTTTACGATTTCGTCCGTTTTTTACGATTTCATTCGTTTTTTACATTTTCGTCCTTTTTTTACGTTTTCGTTCGTTTTTTACGATTTCGACATTTTGTTTTTACGTTTTCTCCCGTATTTTTATGTTTTCGTCCGCTTTTTTACGACTTTTTCTGTTTTTTTACGATTTTGCCCTTTTTTTACGATTTCGTCCTTTTTTTACGATTTCGTCCGTTTTTTTACGATTTCGTCCGTTTTTTACGATTTCGTCAGTTTTTTTACATTTCGGTCGCCGTTTTTTACTCTGTGTTCGTCTTGTTTTTTTATGATTTCGTATTATGTTTTTTACTGATTTCGTCTTCTCCGTTTTCATCTCGATTTCGTCCGGGTATTTTTTATTTTACGATTTCGTCCTTTTTTTTACGATTTCGTCAGGTTTAGTTTTTTTGACATTTTAATCGTTTTGTTAACGAGTTCGTCCGTTTTTTTTTTAAGATTTCTTACTGATATATTGTCCTTTTTCACGAATTTCATTCCGTTTTTCGATTTCGTCCAGCGTTTTTTACGATTTATCCGTTTTTTTACGATTTTCGTCGGTTTTTTTACGTTTCGTCGTTTTTTTCGTTTTCGTCTCTTTTTTATGTTTTTGTCCTGCTTTTTTCGGGAATTCGTCTCCGTTTTTTACGATTTAGTTTGTTTTTTAGGATTTCGTCTGTTTTTTACTATTTCGTCCGTTTTTTTACGATTTCGTCTTTTTTTTACGTTTCATCCCTTTTTTACGATTTCGTTTGTTTTTTACTATTCCGTCCATTTTTTTACAGACAAAAACGTAAAATTACAGACGAAAACGTAAAAAATGGTCGAAAATGTAAAAACAGACAAAAACATAAAAAATCGGACGAAAACGTACCCCCCCCAATAAAAAAACTGCACGAAAATCGTTAATAAAAAAAATGGTAGCGAACACGTTAAAAAAAACGTTGGATAACGAAATTAAAAAATACGGGTTGTGTTTGACCGTTTTCTTGGCGTTCTGGCGGAAAACGTTTAGTTATAAATAGTACCTTTTTTTTTAATATAATAAAAATAAAATATAGACGAATCGCAAAAAAACAGTTTAGAATATCGGTATTAATGAAAATAAAAAAAAACAGCATGAAATTGTAAAATAAAATTAAAACTAGTCGTCAAAATCGTCCTTAAAGAGAAAAGACGAAAAACGTTATTTTATGTTAATTATATTTTTTTTTATTATTGTATAAATAAAGGAGGAAATCGTATAAAAAGTAAAAAAAAACGGTTTAACGAAACGTGAAAAAAACAATATTATGGAGTGAAAACGTAAGGAAAAATAAGGGGCGTGAGCTGATAATCGTAAAAAGACAGACGAAATCGTTAAATATATAAAAAAATTTAAAAATAAAGAAAACAGGACATGAAATGAATGAATAATATATAATTAAAACATGAAGATAACTAAGAATCGTTATAATAAAAAAAAGAAAAATAATAAAAAAAAAAATCAGTACGCGATAATCGTAAAAAAATATGACGCGTGTAAAACGTAAAATATAAATACGGGTACGTAAAACGGTTAGAAAACCATTAATATAATGTAGGTATATCCACACAGTATCAGCACACATTTATTTCCCCATTATGTGCCCGTTTAGCCCGTGCCCGTTGTTTTGGCCCCTTTAGGTATCCCATATTGACCTTTGATGCTCCGCGCCTCTATATCCCTCCCCGCATTTCGGCCTCGCCGTTGTGCTCGCCTCTATTTTTTGTGTTTGAATATGTTTATGTCTTATAAATATTACTAAATGTTAAATGTAGTTATTAATATAGAAACATTAAGATAGAAACAACAACACTTGAACATGTATTCTAGTTTTGTAAAATGGAAAACACAAACACATGTTTCTTTAACTAAACGCGTTTTTCAAGTTTTCAATTGTTTTGTGGAGATGAAACCCCCTCATTTTTCCTACAAAACAGGAAACAGAAAATGATGAATATTTTTTTCCAACTAAACGCAACCTAAGAGTCCTACCTGAGTTTTGGAAATGGTGTTAGGGTTTGCAATTCAATTTTCACTTTTCAGAATGTGTGACATTGGAAAGTTGTTTTCGTTTGGGGAAAATTATGATCAAATAGTCAACCATGGATATATAAAGATAAGAGTAAGGGTAAAAATGTAAAAATACATTGTTGGTCCTCAGATTTAAGGTTACGCTTCACTCTCTTTTAGTTCAAAGCTCTAACTGATATCTCGTTAAGACGATGAGTATTTTACTAATTTTTTATTTTCACTATGTATTCTTGATTTTAACCATAATGTGATCTATTTTGAGTGGCAAACATTTAATTTGGTTGATGTATTTGACGTTAGCAAGTCAATAATAATTAGGTGAGATCGAGTTGATGTCCATTGTAACTCATTGTAGCCAAAGTGTTGGTTTAAAATATCTATCACTTAAACAATAATTTTGATTTTGATTCATCATATTACCAAGTCTATAATATTTTGGTGTGATCCAAGGATCATGGCTATTTTTTTAACCAAAATTTATGAAGATATTTGACTTTTTTACCACCTTTATTTAAAAGCAATTATATATCAACAAATTTATATTTACATAAATACTAAACTAGTT
>BQNB010015902.1:0-72478 GCA_026074375.1 Tanacetum coccineum
TCTCATAGTTTCTTTGGATTTATCTAAAGGACTATAAGTCGTGTAAGGCTCATTTAGATCCTGTTGATTAGGACCTACAAATACTCAATCACTAGATCTACACTATCAGATTTACACACAATCCGAATCACACAAATACATGAGATAATTACAATAGAGATTTGATACTTAGAAGAAGAGAGGAGAGATCACTAAATAACAATTCGTTTCTTGGCGAATACGAATGTTCTTCTCTTGCACTTGAATGAGAAAAAAAGAGATGAGAAGAAGAGGTTAGATCACTTGAAACAAGATCTAAGAATGTTAGTGATCAAGAGATTTAGAGAGAGAAATAAGATTTTAGAGAGAGAAAGTTATCTGAAAAGTTCGTGCTAAGAGGTGTGTTTTTCTGCAAGGAATGGAGCAGTATTTATAGGCAGGAAAATCCAACGGTCACTAGGGGCTTTCCCGGCGGTCCCAGATATATCTAAGGGCCGCCAGGCCTATAAAGGGGGCCAGTAGACTACACTCCCTTTTTTTCTTTTTGTGGGGAAGGTTGTATTTGGTATGGAACCTTCCATTTTGAGGGGGGGGGAATATTTGAATTTCAAATTTTAAGTTTTTAATAAAACTTTTCTTTTAATTAGAAAATATTTTGTATAATTAATTTTGTGAAATTCTTTTGTAAAAATGTGATGGATAAGAGACAAATATTTTCTTGATCACTAATCATACTTAATGATTTGTTTGTTCATACCTTAAGTGATTACTAATCTTAGAAATGAAATTTTACGATTAATAATTTGTAAACGTTTAATTTTATCGTAAACGTTTTTACATTTTGTTATTATCAAAACGTTGAGAGGTCAAAAAATATAAATAACGTTTTTAGACACTAATTGTATTAACAATCTCCCCCTTTTTGATGATGAAAAAATATAAACTCATTTGTATGAAATTAAAAGTTACAAAATTATTAATGAGTTTTGTTCCATTTCTTTCCTTTTTTATCGAATTCAAAAAGGATGATCGTCGAGTAGTTGTAGGAAGAAAGAAATCGATGATATCAAGACTCCCCCTTGAAGTATGCTCATCCTCGTTCGGGGCACCAAGGGATCGATCTTACGAATTTTTTTTGCCACAAAACAAAGTTAGAGGCACAAGTGAAAGAAAAATATCTTTTAAACATAATATTGAATTCAAGTCACCCAAAAGAGAGTTTCATTCAAAAATCAAGAAACTCTTACAATAGCAAATGTAAGTAATACATTCATATGACATAAAATAAAGACATAATAAGACATAGATCTACACTAGTGGATTCTTAAAGTGTAGAAGATGCCATAATCAAAAGATGGGTTGTTTATTACTGGGTGAACTTGAGCTTTCGAGAGTGCTCAATTATGATGAAGAGGTTGTTAATGAGGATGGAAATTGAGTGGAAGGACCAATGATGGGAGATTTGATACGATTAAGGTCATATTTCAATGTATCAAATAGATTTCAGGTTTCCAAGCAATAGTGACAAAATTCCGAATGAAAGTTTACTTGATCTAAAGAATGTGAAGGGATATATGGTGAGGTAGGAGGTGAAGGATTTGTGGCTTCAGTTGCTTGTTGGAGGTTAATGTTAAGTAGATTTGATAGATGATGAATTTCATTTAGGTTTTGGGTTGAGTTTTGTGGAGGTGAATAGGATGAGAGAGAGTTATTAGAGATAGGAGAGGTAGGAGTAGTCCTATTTGGTGGAGGAGAAGGTGGTGAAGGAGAAAGACCATGACTTTATCTCCAAGGTTCGAGAATGGCCCTTTGGTATTTTCATGAGTAGTCACAAGGGGATTTGCTAGATGAATACATGATGATTTTTAGGAGAAGTGAAAGATTTAGAAGAGAAATTGTGATTAAGATGGAGAAGAATGATGCTCATATATAGAAGAATTTTAGGAAAGGCATGGTGTTAAAGAATAAAGATTCTAAGGAGTGTTTAGTTAATTTAAGAAAGGATGACTAGACCTAAGGGGAATAGGGTTAAAGTTGCATAAAGAGAGGAGACAAGATAATTTTGTGGTTCTCCTGAAGCTGGTCCCATAAATATTTGCCTTAGGTGGTCCCATATATATTAGGGGGCCGCCCTCCATTTTTGGGGGCCTTTCTCAGAAGGCTTACAAAATTTTCCAAAAGTTAATCGCTTTTCAGAATAACCTAAGAGGGTTGGAAGGATTATTGTGGCATTTCCATCTCTTCAAGAATCACATAATCTAGCTAAAAGAGAAGAGAAACTCATGCAATAGGGCCAGGTAGAAGCATATAAATGACATAAACGTCCATAAAGTGTCATATAACAAGCATGAAATAATAACGGCTAAGACAAGTTATACATATTCTAGAATAACTAAGATAGAGATTATTACATAGCAATAATAATAGTACGTATGTCTAGCAATAATACTTAATAGAAGTATCTCAAATAGAATTTGAATCATTATTTGGAACTTCTTCAGAGGATATGGAGATAAGTGCTTGAAGATGACTAGAATGAACCCAAGGTTTCATGGATGGCCAATATGATATATATTTTGATTTTTTAGATGTGGATTAATGTTGATGAGGTAATCATATAGTCGATTTAGAATCATTCCATATGGCATTGGAGAGTTTGGTTGATTTTTAATCTTTTTAACTCGTTTGGTTAGAAAATAAGCAAAGTTAAAGGGAGTACTTGTTTGAATGCAATACATCATATGACATGATGATGCATGGAGAAAATTTGAGTTATTTTGAGTGCCAAAGACATTATCTTAAATGATTTCATTTCTAGACACAGTCATACATGTTCTTATTGTTGAAATTTTTTTTGGAAAGATTTTGTCCAGTTGTTTTGTGATTGATTGAATAATTTCATTTGGTGTTGGAATGTGTGTTTGGTAAGGTGTGTTTGATTCTTGGTTGATTTTCAACGAGTCAAGAGATGAATCTTTAGAATAAGAACATTCTCCTTCACATGGAGTGGAAAGAATTGAGGCAAATGACTCTAGTGAAAATTTGAATGTTCTTTTTAATGCCCAAAATTTCAAAAAGATACTTTGATCATTATCTCTAGTAATTTCTATTGAAGAATAAAATTCAAGCAAAAATCTTGGGCAAATAAATCCCTTCTGGAAATTCATATATACTTTGTAGTTGATAATTTGAAACATAATTTTGAATATTATCCAATTTATTAATTCAGAAGATACTTGACGACCTTCATGAATTGATCTACACTATAGGTTTTTAATAAAGGGTTTTAAGTTATTGGGAAGACAATTTTCATCTGAGATTGTAGGAACGTATGATTTGGTGTACCGTTGTTCTTCTTCCAACGTCATCCTAATTAAAAGAGTGCCAGTTTTAGTAAGGTTTTCTCATTGAAATAGGTATCTAGTGTGTGCCTAAGTATAAAAAATGTGGAGTAATGATTAACTCGGCCTAAAGTATAAAATCCTAAGAGTTAATATTCCAAACACTCCTTAGTTTGATTTTGCTCATCCAAAGACGAGTTATTAATAAATTACATATGAGTATGTATCTTCGACCTTTATATCATGAAATCATGATCATGTGTTTTGAAAACGTTTTTAAAGTTGTATTAACAATGCAACAATAATTTTATTATGTTCCTGACGTGAGTGATTTGAAAATAAAATTGGGGGTTTGCTTCGAAATCAATTTTTCAACAAACTTACTAATGTATGCAAATCCTATGTCTACAGGAAGCATATTAGTTATACATTGTATCCTAGTAGTCCTAATTGTACAAAACTAAAAGAAAAATAAAAAAATCCCCAATTTTAATTTTTAGTGTTCATCATGAACCCTATACTCAATTTGAAAGAAAATAGATGAAATGACTTACAATTGATGATCTTTGTAATGTTGTGGATGATTATAGGTGTTGATTAGATCTTCAATTTAAGTTTTAATGGTTGATTTTGAGTTTTGGGTTGTTTTTAGATGTGTTCGTCGCTGCAGAGAATAAAGGGGGTTGTTTGCTTTTGTGTTTTGAGAAAATTTTGACTAAGTGTAAAATATGGTGTCTGTTGTTGGCGGTCCCATATTTTTCAAGCGGTCCTAAATATATTGGGGGCCGCCGGGGCTATGCGGGCCGCCCTCAGCGAGGCGTTTTGGACTTAGTTTTGACGAAAATTTTACAAAGAGAAGTGACGTTTTAATTTGCATTTCGCGAATTAAAAATGCTTAAGGTACTTTGGATGAAGTATTTAAGTTGTCACGACATGGAATAGAACACGGACTAGAATTGAGACAGAAGAAGGAGAAGCAGACTAATATGATTTATGGAATTGTTCCATCATTCCTTAAACCAAGACTAATAGTTAAATAATTTCATCGTATAAGGGATTTTGTAAAATGTCCGGCGATGTATGTCGATGGAACGACACTTTTTTCGATTGAGATATGTCCTTATTCCGGACATTATCACAAGAAAGTGGTGACGAATTTTGATGTGTTTTTTCGAGAATGTTTGCACTGGGTTTTTGCTAAGGTCTATCGCGCCTTTGTTGTCGCACATGTTGGAACATGTCGAGTTCAACGACATTAGTCGATAAGAGCTTTGTTTCATCCATAGTGCTTGTTGACATGCCTTTCCGGCGCTTACGTATTCGGCTTCGATAGTTGGGATATATGCAAGAGCCATGTTTTGTTTATCGAGAACCAAGATGTTAAACAACATCCTAAAAACGTACAAATACCGCTAGTGCTCTTTTGGTCTACATAATCTCCCACGTGATCAGAGTCGGCATATACTACTGTTTCTATGTCGGTCCCCTTATGATACCATAATCCTAAATGTGTAGTACCTTTAATGTATTGGAAGAAATTATCGCTTAATAAAAACCGCTTTCAAGGTGAAGTTTTTTGAGCCCTCTTGAAGCGGCACAAAGGCAGACAATTAAACATGATATCGGCCTACTTAGTTCTTAGGTATAGATAAACTACCTATCATGCCTCGATACTTTGTATACCTATCTTATCCGACTTCACATTCTTTTAGTCTTTCGTGAGTTTGGTAATCGAAATATGGGGTTTTTCATTGGTTTAGATTCTTCTATAAGCCAGGATATTGATTGGCGTAACATTTCTTTAATGCTATTTAGATTGATTAAAGAAAATACCATCTTTCCATTGTTTTATTTGTATCAGAAGTAAAAATTTAAGTTCACCCATCATGCTCATCTCGAACTCGTCATGCATGATTTTGTCAAATTCATCACACGTGTCTTGACAAGTCGAGTCGAATATAATGTCGTTGACATATATTTAAACGATGATGAGGTTTGAACTTTTCTTCTTAGTAAAAAGAAGTGTTGTCTACCATTCCTAAATTTTATATATACATGTTTTAATAAAAAAAGCTTTAATCCTATCATACCAAGCTTTGGGTGCTTGTTTAAGACCGTATAAAGCTTTCTTTAGTTTATAAACATGATCCGGTTTTTCAAAGTCAATGAATCCTGGAGGTTGTGCCACGTATACCTCCTCATTAATAAAACCGTTCAGGAATGCACTTTTTACATCCGCCATTTGAACAGCTTAAAGCTATAAGCACATGCAAAGCTAATAGTATCATAATTGACTCAAGTCTGCCAACTGAGGCACAAAGTTTCATCAAAATGTGATGCCCTTTGTGATTATATCCCTTGACAACTAACCTAGCCTAATTTTGAAGAAACAACAAACCGTTCTCAAGTACTAACTAAATGCCTAAACACCCACTTATTCCCTCCTGTGATTTCATATTCCCAGGTTGAGGAACTAACTCCAAACGATGTTAGTAAATGAATTGATTTAATTATTCTTGCATAGCGACTATCCAACTTTCATCCGTTAAGGCTTCATTCACATTCTTAGGTTCTATAGTTGATATAAAACAAAAGAAGTTACTTTTTTGGGCTTTGATCAAAGGGTTTCTTTGGTTAAGTTTTTCTTATACATTTTCTAATGGATGGTTCCTAGATTCCTTAATATTGACTATTTCGTCAATCTCTAAAGTTTCATCCACAATGTCATTTTCTAGGTTTTTCTTTTTTGGTAACCTTAATTGCTTCTTCTTCATCTAAGTCATCATCCACCAAGGTAATACTCTGAAAAGGGTGGAGGAGTTTCATCGAATTTTTTACTTTGAGTGAATTCTTTGACATTACTTAGTGTTTTTATTAAGGATATGTAGCTTAACTATTTGGAGTGAACCTAAAAGATACTCCTCGTATGACTTTGGATCAAACTTTATAAGGTAGTCTTTAGTGTTTAAAATGAAGCACTTGCTTCCAAACACTTTAAAGTAATCTAGAGTAGGTTTCCTACCTCTTAGGAGTTCGTAAGGTGTTTTTCCTAAGATGGCTCTAATTAGGATTCGGTTGATAATGTATGTTGAAGTGTCTATTGCGTTACACTAAAACTTTTGTGGCAACGATTGCTCATTCAACATAGTCCTACTCATTTCTTGAAGTGTCCTATTCTTCCTTTCAACCACGCCATTTGATTGAGGAGTGCGTGGAGCTGAGAAGTTGTGTTTAATTCCATTGGCATTACAAAACTCTCTAAATTACACCTCATTATCAAGTTCCCTATCGTGGTCGGTTCTTATTGACACTATTGTACATCTTAATTAGTTTTGAATTTTCTTACTAAATATTATGAATTAATCGAAGGCTTCGGTTTTGTCCTTAAGGAATATAGTCCAAGTATACCTAGAGTAGTCATCTACTATGACTAAGGTGTAGCGGTTTCCTCTGTAACTCCATATGGTGGATGGACCGAAGAGATCCATATGAATAATTTTTAAGCATCTAGTCGTTGAGACTATATTCTTAGCCTTAGGACTAGCGTGAGCTTGTTTTCTAATTTTGCAACAGAAGTGTTGATCAAACTTAAGCTTAGGTAAGTTTCTAACTAATTCCTTAGATGCTACGATTGAATGAGACGCATATTTGCGTGACCTAATCTCCTATGCCACAACGTGGAATTTTCATCAATCGTTGCTAGAAAAATTTGGTCTTTAGGCTTATTTCCTAAATTCATCACATATAAGCCTTTCTTCCTAATACCTCTACCTATGACCTTACCATCCTTAGTGATTTCACTATCATGTTCAGAGAAAGTTACTCTACACTTATTATCACATATTTGTCATATACTTAACAAGTTAAATCTTAAGTTATCTACATGTTCTACATTATCTATTTTGAGAGAGTTATTCGAAATCGTACCTTTGCCAATGATGTTACCGCGAAGATTGCTACCAAAAATAAAATTACCTTCGTTGTATGCCTTGTAGCTTGAGAAGAGCTTTCGATTACCCGTCATGTGTTTGGAGCATCCGCTATCCTTTATCCACTCATCGGGTTCTAAGTCGACTCTAAGGCATATCTATTTATATAAGTCAACACCACAAACATTTGGTCCCCAATATCTCATGGGTCCAAAGTTGTTAGTGCTAAACATCCCTTGCATTTGATGCAATTGGTTGGGATGTGGAAATGGAGGACACATTTCCCATGGCATGTAACTTTGACATGGAAAGTTGTTCCAAGTTACGAGAAAACCACGAGGTTGATTTTGTCGACCAACGTTTCTTTTTGGTTACGGTGTTTTAGGACGATAATAATTATTAATGACTCTTCTAGGTGGAGGAGTTTTTGATCTAAAATTAGGTTTCAAAAATCCAACTCCGGGTTTTGACAATGGCTTATAAAACTGTTTAACTTTATTATCACAAGCAACAGGAACGTTGACATTGTTTACTATTATGTGTTTTTGTCTAGGACCCAAAATAGATTTTTGAAAAGACATACTTTTCTCAGATCCAAGCGTAGTTGCTGGTGGCGGTCCCATATTTGCTTTGGGGGCCGCCTACACACTAAGGGGGCCGCCCATATTTATGGGACCTCTATCAGATAATGCCTTTTTCTGATCTTTTACAAATTTTATTTCCTTAGTTCAACTAGATGATGCTTCAAATGCATCAAACCCTAAACCTAACTTTTCACCAGAGGGTTTTTGATTATTTAACATTTCATTTAAGCAATGAGTTCTCTTTTCAAACTTGGTTAGTTTGAGAGCTTCCTCTTTAAGCTTTTCATTTTCAACTTTAAGCATATGACATTTTACACACTCGAGATTAACTCCTTTGTTTTTCTCGAGTGTAGACACTTTTTCTTTTAGAATACTAAGTTCTTTTTCTAAACTATTTCTAGTGGCTTTTAATCTTTTGTTTTAGTGATTATCTTTAAGCTCATTTTGCATAGTTTATCATATTCACTGTCTAAATCATCTATTGACGAGTTTTCATCACTAAAGTAAGAGGATTCAAAATATACCTCACTTGATGCTTGAGCTACAAGACACGTTTCGTTGTTGACCTTCTCATCATCTTCTTCACCGCTATCACTCCAAGAACCTCTGACAAAAGTTCTTTGGTTCTTGTCTTTTGGTGGTTTTGGACATTCTCCAATAAGATGATTCGGGTCACCACATCTAAAGCATTTTCTATCACTTTTACCGTTCTTGTCATCACGGGTTCTTTGGAATGTCTTTTTGTCATTCCGAGGTTGTCTTACGAATCTTCTTCTTCTCTTAAAGAACTTCTTGAAGTCTCTTACCGCCATGGCGCACTCTTCATCTTCACTTCCAGAAGTCGAACACTCTTCATCACTAGATTCTTTCTTAGCCTTTAAAGCAAGAGATTTCCTTTCAATTTTGCTTTGACTATTTCGGAATCTTTCTTGATGATCATTTCATGAACTTTGAGGTTCCCGATAAGTTCATCAAGAGATGGTGACGTTAAGTCTTTTGACTCTTCAATCGCCGTGACCTTTGCTCTCCATTTAGGATGTAAAGCCCTAAGAAACTTCCTAACATAATTCTTGCTAGAATAGCCTTCATCAAGAGCTTTTAGACTAGTTTAAATCTAGCAAAAGCACTATCTATAGATTCGTCTTTGAAAATGACGAATTGTTCATATTGTTGAACCAAAAGGTTGATCTTATTATCTTTGACTTGACTATTACCTTGGTGGGTGATTAACAATGTTTTCCAAATTTCTTTTGCCGTATTACACATGAAAATTCTTTCATATTCTTTTCTTGGCAAAGCATTATAAATGACGATTTTAGCTTCGTTATTTTTCGCAAGTCTCTTTTTAAGATCATCACTTTGTTTTTCAAAAGGGATAACCTCATCTAATTTGGTTTCTGGATTTTGTTGAATAGGTTGAAAATCACCGTTGGTAATAACATGCCAAAGATCAAGATCTTTTGATTTAACATATGTCTCGAATCTATTTTTCTAATAAATAAAATTATCACTTTCAAAAAGTGGTGGTCTTTGCATTGATAGCCCTTCTAGATATTTGTCGGAATCCATAGATCGATCCAAGCTTTAAAATACAATACATTTTAAAAAATTTGAGTGACATTGGCTTTTGATACCAATTGTGGAAACTAGAAGGGGGGTTGAATAGTTTACAAGATTGTTTACGTTTTAAAAGTTTGCTTTTAAAATATTTAGATTCGAGTTGGATTTTTAACCAATTCATAATATGAACAAACAATATAACAATCTAAACTAAAGCTAAAAAAAATGACAATAATATGAAGAGATAAGGAAAGGAACAATCGAACCAAGATGTCAAGATTTTATAGTGGTTCGGCTACGAAGCACCTCTTCGCCCTACTCCACTCCCCGAGTATCCTACTCGAGATTTTATTATGTCAGCAAGCTCCCTTTAGGCGGAGAAAATCGTTTACACGTCGCTTACGTTGTTTTCCGACACTAAGCTAAATGTCGAGTCCTAATCTTAGCTAGAACCAATCTACCACTTCACAATTAATACATAATCACTAGATCTACACTATCGGATTTACACACAATCCGAATCACACAAATACACAAGATAATTGCAATAGAGATTTGATACTTAGAAAAAAGAGAAAGATCACTAAATAACAATTCGTTTCTTGGCGAATACGAATGTTCTTCTCTTGCACTTGAATGAGAAAGGACAGATAAGAAGAAGAGATTAGATCACTTGAAACAAGATCTAAGGATGTTAGTGATCAAGAGATTTAGAGAGATAAAGAAATTTTTTAGAGAGAGAAGGTTATCTGAAAATTTCGTGCTAAAAGGTGTGTTTTTCTGCAGGGAATGAAGCAGTATTTATAGGCAAGAAAACCCAACGGTCACTAGGGCGATCCCAGATATATCGGGGGACCGCCAGTCCTATAAGGGGGCCGCCCAATTGGAATTACACGTTGTCTCCTATGGAATTGATAGCGTTGCTCGACCTCTTCTGCTCTTTTTCTCCTCTGAAAATTGACTTTTATGGTTTAGGTATCGAGAGGGGGGGGGGGGGGGGTGGGGGGGGGGGGGGGGGGGGGGGGCGGGGGGGGGGGGGGGGGGGGGGGGGGGGGGGGGGGGGGGGGGGGGGGGGGGGGGGGGGGGGGGGGGGGGGGGGGTGGGGGGGGGGGGGGGGGGGGGGTGGGGGGGGGGGGGAGAATATGTTTTAGCATACTTAAAAATTATTTTTGAGTTTTCTATTTATACTGTCTGGAAGTCGGTTCGATACGGCGTATCCAAGGGGTTGAATACGGCGTATTGGGGGTTTCTTGGAGTAGGGACCGCGTTTGATATCTTACAGAATCTTCACATACTATATCTTTAATATGGTGTATTGGTCTTCTCTGGATACAACGTATTGAGCTTGTTTCCTTTATTGGTTCCTTGGTGGAGTGCAGGCACGGATACGCCGTATTTGTTCCTTCATGGATACGGCGTATAGGTTGTCGGAATCTTTAATCTTCTAAAATATTCTTTTTTAAGTCCTGAATGCGACCTTTTGCTTATATTCATTCAAGTCACTCCATAATTACTGCAATTCTTAAATATAAACGATTAAGTAACAATTCTTTGCAATAACTATATAAAATGGGTTAATAACATGGGATAAATGATGCTATAAGAATAGGACATTTGTGCTGTCATCAAATATCCCCCACTTAAAATCCTACTTGTCCATCAAGTTGCCTTTAGAAAGTTTATATAAATTGTATCCCTAAGGATATTTTCTGTTAAAGCACTTTAATTGATCTTTAACAAGTAACAACCATAGCACCTCACGAAAATAGGAAATGAAAACACTCAAATCACTCAACTAATCTATGTGGTAACATGTAACTAATTCGCTCAATTGCTCGGTCGTGACGAGTATTCTATCATAAGCTTGGCAAGGATACACATCTCCACCACTAAAGCCAAGGAGTAACAAGTTTATAGAGGTAAATATAGGTTTTTATGATAAGGTTAAGGGTTGATCATTCTACAATCTTTCACCAGAAGTACCACTCCAACAAGGCAGTTGAAGCACACATACATGGCCGTAACGACAAAATAGATATGTGTGTTCTATCAAATCCTCATTCGAATTTAACTAACGGTTAGGATGAAGAATGATATAGGGTAAGGAAGAGAGGTGAATTGTTGTTAAAAAATACGAAACAAATAGATTAAGACTAAGATACAAGTTGCTAGACACTTTTTCCCGACTGTTACAATGATAAAGACACAACTATTTACAACGTTTTGATCATAGATAAAAAACAACAACCTAAGTTGGCGTTCCCATAACGGTCAACTTCCCAATCATCCCATACTTTACACATTATACAAGGCAAGTGGCGATATCTTCCACTTTATACAATACTCTACATCGTCGATTTGTAAGATGTATCATCCTTCATGTAATTCCTTCGGTAATGCTCTTGCAAAACGATTATCTTCAAACTTTCTTTCTCTCTTTTTTTCTTGCAATTTTTCTTATTTTTTTGATTTTTTTCATACTAACTATATACGAAACTCGGAGTAGTTTCACCATCTTCACGATCATAATAATTCCGGATAATTTCTTCGATAATTTCTTCATTCTTCGGACGTACCATTAATTGCGATGGTAGTAAAAATACATGAGTTTTGACTATAATATACATTCCTATTTGCGATGTGCAAATTTCCAACCGCACCAAGATAGAAATGGACACAAGGACTTCGGGAATACAAATTTTTACATTTTTAAGCAACTAGCAACTATAAATTAACTTAATCTAACTGCGTGGTTAAGGTGTAAGGGTGTAACGAAGCAAATAATTGGTGTAATTCCTAAAGGATTGGCTCTACGGCAAACCGTACTTTGATCACACTTAGAGCGGATTTGGAATCCATCTCGTGAAGTGTTTCTGCATTGAGAAGTGTTTCTAAGTTATTCATGTGTTGAGATAACTGAAACTTGAAGGTTCTGACACCATCACCAAAGAGTTGTGCAAAAGCTTGTTGATACAATAGACAACCAGAGAAAGTTGTCTGTCTTTCGAGAAGCTGAGTGGTTGATTTAAGTTCATTCAATTTGTTCAAGGAGTTTTCTTTGAAAATCTTTGCTTGCATCTGCAGTTTCTGTATCTCTGGTTCCTCTAAAACTGAACCCGAAGATGAAGTAACCTTTGTTCCCATTTTAACGTGAATTATGAAGTGTGAAAGTTGTTGGATCTTAAGTGGATGTGATGTGATTGAAGTTGTGGTTATGTATGCAATTAACGTTCACGGGATTTTACACGTCTATGATTTAAACCGATAAAAAGTTAACGGGATTTTACAAAATCAATAGAAAAACCGTAAATGATTAATTGTGTCAGATTGTTATTCTTTTGATTAGACAATGATTGTTTGTTAAGTCCAAAATGAAGTTCTCAGTCCTTGAGGTTTGTTGTCTAAGGAAGGTCAATTTACAGCAAGTCTCAACGAAGAACAATTGTCAAATCTCAACCAAGAATGTTTGGGCAAAAGGCAATGTTGAGATTTGGTCAAAAGGCATGAAAAATGTCCAATAACTCCATAGGTAAACGGAGGGTTATTGGGCTCTGAAAAATCCGTAACCAGCTACAGGAAGGTTACAGCGATGAACCGTCTCGTTTACTCGTCGATTTGATAAGGTCACGGGCCTGAAAACGGACTTACGGATCAAAAGTTTATGGCTGTTTTACTGAAACCTTGTTCTTCACCACAAGATTTCTAGACAAAACGCAGGTGCAATGCTGTTAACCAAAACGCTTGAAACCAAAACGCTGACACCAAAACGCAATGCCCAAAACGCAATGACACCAAAAACGCAATGAATCTTAGTCAAAAACGCAATGAAATATTGTCAAGAGACGCGATGAAATTTGTCTAAAACGCAATGAAATTAGATTGCTTTTTTTTGAAAATTTATGATTAAGTTTTAGTAAATTTGTTTTTTCTGTCAAAACAGCGATGAAATTATGGTCAAACGCAATGAAATTTTCTTCATAACGCAACCTTCAATCGAAAACGCAATGAACCAAAAGCAACCAAGATCAAAACCGCAACAAGAAAAAAATCCAAACGCAACATGAAAAAAGTCAAACGCAACATGACGACATCTAAAACGCAACAAGAAAAAGTCAAAACACAACAAGAACTTTTCCAGTTTGTCAAAACGCAACCTAGAACGTAGCACGCACTCCAAGGAATCCAGCCTAATACGCCGTATTGACCTATCTGGATACGGCGTATCGAGTGTTTTTCAGCAACTATAAATAGAAGACTCAAAAACGAGTTTTCAGTGTGCAATATCATATTCTTTATACCATACTCATTAAAGACGAATTTTAGAAGAGAAGATCAGCCACCAAGGTCAAGCATTGATCACGAATCCATAGAAGACATCGTGTAATTTTTACTCTCTTAATCGTTCGATTTTAATTGTTTGATTACGCTTGTATAATTACAATGGTTGTGGGCTAATACCCTCGGGTATTAGCCATCTTAATGAAAGTTCAATGTTTGGTTTGTTTTAAAATCGATTTCTTAATTTATCGTTGATTGTTTAATTATGTTTATCACCTCATACTTGTTTATGTGTTTGAATATGCGACCTATCATTCAACTGGATCTAGTGATACGGACCAAGTAATCTAGATACCGGGATAGCTCTCCATATCGTGTTTCATATTACTGGACCAATAGGATCACAAATAACGTTCTGTCTTTGTCTTTGAATTATGAGCTTAGTTGGACCGGTAGGTGACCCGTTTATGTTTCAGCAATCATGCTCTTAATTAACTGATAAAGATTGGAATAGTGGACTACCAGTATATAAAACACCGTCAAACAATAAGTGGGTAAAGTCCCGTTGGGCTAGGGTTTTAACAGGATCACCACTGCTTTAATTCTCTAAGATAGATTATAATTAAACTAAAGGATGCTTTATGCGGATGCGTTAATTGTGACAGGATTAATCGTGTCTAGGTCTTAGGATGATGTCCCGCCTAAGTCTTAAGAATGATATGCCGCTTCGAGATAAGTAAATCATTGCACTAAAACAAACAAACCAGCATTGAACCGGATTTAATATGGCTAATACAGTTTTCTATCATTTGGCTTGTACCGCTTTTCTATCTTTTAATTTTTTTTCTTTTATGTTTATTGTCTATTGAATTGATATTTGTGTCCACCAAACCTGTGCCAGTCTCTCAGGCTGAAAACACTCATATCATTAGACAACGTACACAGCATAGGTTTAACCAGTAAATAGACTAATTAAAATACTGATAGAATATAGGATTAATGTTCCACTCTTGGTGTTCGACACTCTACTTACCGCGAACTCTATCTTGACCGGGTACACTGCTCGTTAAAGTGTTGTTTTAGGTTTGTTGCGTAAATATAAATTTAAAACTTGATAATCAAATAATTGACCCTACACGACAGCACATCAGGTTTTTGGCGCCATTACCGAGGAGTAAAGTTGTTTAATTATTATTTATTAGTGTTTTAGTTTAGTTTAAATTGCATAATTGTGTGCTTGTTTGTGTGTTTAATTTCCTGCATTGTATATTTTGCATATTGTGTGTTTGTGTGCATTGTTACAGCCTGCTGTAACATTCTGAGTCGAATACTCAATACGGCGTATTCATCTTCTTAGATACGGCGTATAAAATTTTTCTAAACCAATACAGCGTATACGACTCTATCATCAATACGGCATATTTAGTTTATTGAATACGGCGTATTAGGCTATTTGACCATTTTCTTTCCTAGCTATTTTATTACAGGTTAATATGGACGACCCCAATATTACTATGGAAGAATATATCAGGCTTGAGGAAGAAAAAGCTCGTAGGCGTGGTAAAGTGTATAACTGGGAAACTGCTACGTATGGTAAGATCTGGTGTGATGAAGACGTTCACGACCTCAGATCCGTTGAAACTAAATTCCCAGCTATAGTACTCAATTATAGTTTGACATCAAATGAAACACCTTCTTGTGAACCCATGGTAAATTCTATTACGATGAAATTGACTTTAGAATATCATTTGACGAATCCGACGATGAAGATTACACGGTAATTTATGTATAAATCAACTACCCATCTATTTTGATAACCAAGATTTACAAAAGCATCAACATCAACATCATTCTTAAGTTCTGTAATGACTATTCTTAATGGAGTCTTAGTTTGCAATAATACTTGTAGCAACAGGGCATGACATAAGTGATTTATTACTCACGAAAATCTAACAAATGACTATCCTTCAAAATTTATTATGTTATTTGCTTGTTTTTTCTCATTCAAATAATGAAACGGATCCAGTGTAAAAACACCATCGTGTTTTAGATTAACTATAAATACATGATTCCTATCAAGTTTACTTTTACCCATCGTGATTATAAACTGAATAACATAGAATGAATATTGGGTTAAGGAATTGGGAATTTGGATTCATATGAATTTGGAAGATAAATGTGTATGGGATGTTTGACGGGTAGGGTATTAAAGAGGTGTGTTAGGTTATCCATTTAATATCATTAATAAAAAATGGTGACTTGTACAGGTTAGCCGGTTTCAGCAGGCCATCCGTTGAAAAATGAACGATATTGGTGGTAATGGAACAAATTTACTGGTTTCAGGGGTGATAATAGGATTTTTGTAAGTTTATTATATAAGTGTGGAAATTTTAAAAAGTTCGTGAGCTATTTATTTGACTTAACCCTGACAATTATTGCCTCTCAAGGAAAAGTTATTGTTGCTCTCAAGAAAAGGATAAAAAAAATCTAATTTACGTTTAGCACCATCTCACAAAGAAGACTTTCTTTCAACAGAGATTATGATATTCCAAACTGCTATAGTTTATTTTCTAAACATAGCTTCTTTTAAGCTAACTTATATAGAAATTCAAATTCTTATAAGACTTTATGTAATATGGTTTCTTTTATTGTGTTTTACTTAACAATTACAACTTACAATACAAGCATCTTGAGTGCATATAAAAGAGAAAAATAGAGTTGCATAATATATAAAAACCAACATTCAGTCAAAGTAGTTTTGTCACTTATGGGAGCCCATCCAACGCGGTTGATCTATTCAATTAACGGCGGTCCGTATATTTTTGCTTTATTGAAACAAGTGTCAGTACTTAAATACTCCGTACTTATTCTTAAAATTTACATGGTTAAGATATTAAATAGGGAGGCATTAAGGTACTTTACATTTAATAATGGTCGGTGGGTATTGACCCCATTAACATAGTAATGACACCCCATTATAGACTAATGATTACAAATAATCATTATCATTAATTACATTTTTATCATTAATATTTTTTATTATGAATTCAATGTTCAGTCACTTATATAATCTTGTTATTTTATTTAATTATTTTATTTATTTTGACAAATGATATTTAATTTTTTATTATTTGTAATTAAACTTTTTATCATTCATATGTAAAATGTTCTAATCTAACGAGTAATGAGATTTCATATAGGGGTTGGTTATTTGTAACCCCTCTAAAATAGTCATTGGTACCCCCCCCCCCCCCCTTTGTAACCCCCCCCCCCCCCCCCCTCTGTTTTGTCGGTTTTTTATTTTTTTATTATTTTTAATTGTGTATGTTATATAAACTGTGAAACGCTAAAGAAAAAATAAAATTGGAATGAAAAGAATAAAGTTTAACAAGTCAAATGATGTTTAATCTGTTTAAAAAATACGAAACAGAATCTGATAAAAACTGCGTTTGCACTGTATATAGGAAGACAAAAGGCGTTCAAAAGTAGGAAACATTTTGTACTTTTGTTGGGCCAGGGTGGTAACAATTGTAGCACCCTTTATCTAATGTGTCAAACTATAAAGGGATCGTGTAAATTGTGTCATGCTTAGCTCTGCTTTCGTGATAATCTATGCTTTTTTTCTTTTTTTTCGTTTATATCTATAATAAAAAACAAAGTGAAAACAAAATTATTTGCGTAAAAACATTTCATCATTCATTAATAATAACTTAAAAATAAACAATAAAAAAAAGTTAAGTGCTATAACAACTATAATAAACTTTAGTACATTTGTCTTCTGAGAAACAAATATATTCTTCAAACGCGAGTTTGTTCATTTGAATACATGACTTCCCATGTAGATGCCCTATCAATCTATACTCCTCCATTGCGGGTGATATTGACGTATTGGGTAAAACCCCTTCTCGTAGCATTAGATTAATGAAAGCTAAGGTGTACTCGGGCACCCGCGGGACACCCTCTGACTCCAGTCCTTGGTTATGTTGGGATTTTAGATCTAATTAACTATTTAAACATATCACGAGTACGCAGCGGAAAGATTAAACACGTATAGAACTTATAATTAACAAGGGATTAAAGATGTGTACCTTTTAGCATGAAACGTTACACTGCTTTAGCAATAAACGTTACACCGTCTTCAATATACGCGTGACCACCAAGGATCAAAAGAATAATACCTCTAAGTTTACACACACAATACGTTCTTAGCAATACAATGTGTATTTTAGTACTAGTAGTGGTATAACCAAACGATCACCTCGTCTTTGAATCAATCAACACATGAACAAAACCTCCTTGAATGTGGTATAAAACCATAAAATCGAAACCCTTGAGGGTTCTCGATTCGATCGCACAAAGAAGGAAGAAAACCGAAACCCTTTTGAGGGTTATAGGTTCGGTCGAACACAAGAGAGAGCAAAGGAGATAGTTAGGGTTTTTAGGTTTCAAGTTATATGCTCTCAAAGACCCTAAGACCTCCTTATATACTCCTCTCAACTTGGCATGCAAGCAAAGTCTCCCACCTCCTCATGAGGAGGTGGTTCGACCGACATAAGGAAACAAGGGCAAACCGCACCCTTCCTTTATTCGGTTTTTACATATTAAGTCCTTTAAACCTTTTAACGACTTAATATTTATTTCTCGTTAAACATTTAACGGTCGTTTGTTAAAATACTAATTAATATATTACATTAATATATTAAATGCATTGTTCTACATATTAACGTGTGCGTCCTCTTAGGCTTGAATAATTGTCCATGGACAGATATAATATATGTGTTCATATCCAACTGACTTCCCACTTGGACATGTATAAATTATATAATAACATTGGTAAGCGTCTAGCAACACGCCATTGCTCTAGAAATCCGAGGTGTGGTTTTCTAAGATCAGGACATATGATTTATGAATTTACCAATCCCTTTGTTTTCGATACCGTGTTTAAAATGGATATGGATCTATGTCATTCCAATTTTTAATGATTCTGTTTCTTCGATATGTAACTATTCAAGATTACCGAAATCAATGAGACATTTTATACATGAGTTTTCGGGTTGGGCCATACCAACATTTGATTAATTTTACGAAGGGCCCAGTGGCTTCATTCTTCAATTATTAAAGGATCAAATTATATATTGACTACAAGTGCAAGTCATCAGGTTTCAAAACACTTCTGAACGCTCGCACACTAGCGCTCGCTAGTTCATATATTTCAGGATACTTTAGACTAGATCAGAAGGATTATCAACATATGCAAGACTACTTGCATCTCAAGTCTAATGTTTTTGTAAATAAAAATCACTTACAGAAATTACTTGATGACGCCGATCCATAAAGTAATATTCTTGTGTTGGGAAATCCAATATCATCTTATGATATCATGTGTGTTTGGTGGATACATCCTTAATATCTAAATATCACCAAATCACTCAAAATTGTATTAATTTAACAATATTCCCATATTGTTATTCCGACAACGGAATTATATTAGAATAATTAACTATTTATTTTCAGGATTTAAACATGAAAATATAGGCCACAATTTAAGATATATATAACAAAAATACCATGAAAATTATTTAAATAAAATTTTCAACATCCCTTATATACTTAATAAACACAGTCTACATGAAACTACTTAGCTAAACGAAGTCCATGCTCCTTGATGTTGAGAAGCTTTGGTTTAGATAAACCTTCATAAAAGGATCATCTTAGATTGTCATATGTGTGAACTTTAAGGAATCTTATTTTGCGTGATATATTCTTCGGCGAACATAATGATATCTTGTCTATGGTTGTGTCTGGCGCCTTTCTGAACCCCCGGTTCGTTAGCAATAAGAAGTGCAGGGTGGAATTGTACGCAAAAAACATCTTAATTGGTTCGTTTATTGTTGGTACTATACCAAGCCTTGGAATAAACTTCTAATCTAACCAGCTTCCATCTCTGCTTCTTAAGGCCACTATGTAATTCCCGGTATGTAGCAGGCATTTCAGTAGTACTTTACTTGGAGCTTTTATAGTCGTACTGCCGCTTTCGTCAAAAACGAAACGGATCTGTAGAGATTTCATATCAATATATATCGGTCTACAATCCGCATCATAATAGCAATCAAACTCAAGTTCAGCTTCTGGATTTTACCATAAAACCAAGACATATCTGTGTATTTCTCTAAATACTTAAGAATTTTTTCACAGCAGTCCAGTGTCTTTCACTAGGATTATGTTGAAAATCGGTTGTTATTTTTGAACGAACGCAAACATAGGTCTAGTGCATCTTACTGCTATACATAATGGAACCCAATAGCCGAAGAATAAGGTACATTTTTCATACGTTCACCTATTTAGGTGTTGATGCACATGTGTTTTGTTCATGTCACAGTCTTTTTTGCATGAGGATATGACCAGTTTAGAATTATCCTTTTTATATCTCTTTAAGATCTTATCCATGTAAGTATTTTGTCCAAATCATCAATCGCTTTGACCTATCTATATAGATTTTGTTCCATATTAAATGCTGACTTCCCCAAATCTTTCATAGACAAAACACTTTTCAAAGAATATATTTTTTTCACTTTGTAAATTGGAATGTGATTTTCATGATGATTTTATTGTCATCAACATACAAGATGAGGGAATGTAACATTAACTCCACTATTGCTTTTGATATAACATGGCTTCATCAAGATGTTGATCAAACCTAATTTTTTGATGTCCTCATCAAATCTTTTATTCCGCTTCTTGATGCTTGCTTAAGACCATAAAAGTATCTTGATGCTGCTACTTTTATGGGATGCTTAGGATAAAAAACCTTCAGGTTGTACCATATTAATGTCTTCATCGAGATAACCATTTAAGAAGGTAGTTTTGACATACCATTTTGCCATATCTCATAATCATAGAACGCCACTATAGATATGAGAATCCTAATAGCTCTAATGTCAGCGATGGGTGAGAACGTTTCTTCATAATCAACCCCGTAGAGTTGAAGTTTAAACATTTTACTTCATGTCGAGCTTTTTAGGTGTGTACTATAATACATCCGTTGTTAGTCTTTTTTCTTATAAAATCCACTTACTCCCATACAGTTTACAACTAGGAGGAAGATTGTCAGGACCCTTACCATAGTATCCATTCATGGATTGTTTTTCCGGCATTCATAGCATCGATCCACTTATTAGATTCAGTAATCTAACATCGCGGATTTTTAGTAGTGGGTTCATTAATCCCACTAGACTTTGTCCTCCCTTTCTACATTAGACATACACGATTTGTGTTGATGTGTCATTTCGGACATACGTAAACGGATTCACTTCTTCTTGAGGTGTTCAAAACACTTCAACTCCATAGGAATTTTGCTAGTGATTTTAGAAGGTGATGTATCTTCATCTTGAATTTTTAGGATCTATAGCCCTCCATTGACTTCTTGGGTTATGGATTTTTTCAAAAACTCACATACCTCTGCAACAACTATTTTGTTTTCAGGTGGGAAGTTAAAAAATAGTAAAACCATTGATGCCTTTTTGAGTATCCTATAATGATACAACTTAACAGATCTTTGTTGGAGTTTGTCAGGCGTATTCACGCTTCACAAGTGCCTTACATCCCAAGACTTTAAGTAAGATAGATTCGGTAACTTTCCATACCATAGTTCCATATGGAGTCTTATAATTTCTTGTTGGAACCATATTGGATTGGCGTGTGGAAGACTTAGAGCATAATCTCAAATAGGTAACGGCAGAGTTGTAAGATTCATCATAGATCGAACCATGTCTAACAAAGTACGATTTCTCCTTTCAGACACGCCATTGTGTTGTGGTGTGTATGGAGGAGTAAGCTGTTGGACAATTCCACAAGCTTTAAGATAATCTTTAAACTCTTGGCTTATGTATTCGCCACCTCGATCTGATCGAAGAGCCTTGATTGTCTTCCCGAGTTGATTTTCCACTTCATTTTTAAACACTTTGAATGTTTCAAAGACCTCATGTTTATGTTTAAGAAGATAAACATAACCATAACGACTATAATCATCCGTGAATGTAATGAAGTAGCTAGCACCTTGTCTTGACACATGTCTAAGTGGACCACACACATCAGTATGTATTATTCCAAGAAGATCAGTCGCCCTTTCGGGACGATGTGGAAACGATTTCCTTGTCATCTTGCCCGATAAACAAGATACGCATTGATCAAATGACTCATCATCTGTTGATTTTAAAAGCCCTTCTTGTTGCAGCTTTTCAATACGTTTCTTACTTATATGAGCAAGACGGCAGTGCCATAGATAAGTAGAGTCCAAATTATGTTTGGCTCTTTTAGTGCTAACATTATAAATAGAATTAACATTTGGTACAAGATCATGCATATCAATTTCATAAATACCATTACTGGGAATAGCATTAAAATAAAACACATTGTTCTTAGAAACTGAAATTCCAAAATCTGTAAAACACTGGACAAATCTATTTTCTACCAAATGATGAACTGAAACAACACCTCTAGTTATAGAAGGTGCATAATGATAATTGTCTAAACAAATTACAAGGCCATTTATGCAAAAATAAGTTCATAACTTCAATAGCTTATATCGTGCACGAACACCATTGCCCATAACTAAAGTAATCATAAACGCAAACTCTTGAGTTCAATAGTAATTTCAAGTTAATTTCATACTTTGAAATCATGATTATTTTTATTAACCATGATTAATTGACTAAATCATGTAGTCAACTAGATGAAGTAGTTTTATATTCTATCTTAGACTTTAATGTAATAGGACAACAAACATCTTTCGTGTTTAAGTCCTAGTAGATTGATTTGCTCTCTTACCTTGCGGTCAAGAGAAACCAATAATCATATTGTTATATGTTGTTCCTTACACACATTTAAGATTTCTCCCACTTGTGTACGGGACAACATTATCTTAGGTAGACAAACAATATGACAAGCGCCCAATTGTATTAACAATATGATTGTGTCATAGATATTACAAGTAGAATTCAAACTATAATGTTTAATAAGGAATTGTGGATTATTATTCTATAGATAACATTTCGGAAAGCAACCTCAGATATGGAACTTGTTATCATATAGAACATAATGCAATCTTACTTAAACATGTGTTTGTTCATATTCGGAAAGTAATGAATTATTTCAAAGCAAGCTAGAAATAATATAGGCAACTAACAAGGAAATAAATCTTGTAGCTCCCACTGAATTTGACACCATTACAAGAATGTCATTTCAGTAATAAAATGCATAGCTCCCACTGGATTTGTCAACATTGTAAGTGTTACATCACCAGTAGAAATCAAATAGCAATTTATTTACTTTCCTATTCTCTTAGAATGCCTACAAGTAGCAATGTACTTAGGTATTGAGCAAAGAATATGAAATTCTACTTATGTAGATGAGGGACTAGCCATTTATGCTTTCTTTTAACTTGAATATTTAGCATGCAATTCCTCCTTATTGTCTGCATAGCCACAAGGGTATTTAGCACCTTAAGGAATAATATGAGTCTAAGAAAAATACCTAGCAGATATGCTAGTAATTTCTTTACTCATTGCGGTTTAAACTCATACATCGTGACAAATGCAAGATGTAATTTATTTTGGTAGCTATAGAAAAAAATGTTCTCTAGTTACTCAAAATATTTTATCTTTCAATTATTTCAAAGCCGAAAAGAAGGGTAATGAAAGACAGTAAATGAGTTTAATTTAAATTGAAAATTTTCAATTATTCTTGTCAACCAATGAGTATAGATAGAAGTAAGTCTCACCTTTTCTTACTAGGAAAAGAGACTATGTTTGTCTTTTATAGAAGAACAAACTTTCGTTTACGAATTATGTTGCAAAACACAATTAATCAGAACATAGAAAGTTCAATTTAGTATTTTCGATAATTAAATTCTTAATAGAATTAACTACCCAATTAATTTACTAATTAAGACTAAGATCCAACTTGACCTCCCACTTATTACCAAAGGTCTGACCAGGGCGTAAAGAAGTGGGGCAAGAGGTAAGCGTCGAGCGTTAATTGCATTTAATGCAACTCTTAGGTTTATGATACTTGTCAAAAACATTAGTCAGCATGTAATAATGTTTGAGAGCATGTTTAGTATCATCTTATGCCTCGGGTCCAAGGTCTGACCAAGCCTACTCGAATTAAGTCGACCAAGCAAGAACTTGCAAAAATCGTTAGAGGTCTGACCAGTACACGAAATTCGCCATGGGTTGGTAGGGCCCTAAGGTCTGACCAAAGCGGTCAAACCAATTGCACGTGTTCTTGGTTGGCTGGCATAGACTTAAAATTTTCATAGGGGTATGCACATAAATGTGTTAAAAGCGTGTACAAAGAAGCATGCAAAACAACTTTGTATCACTGATTTTAAAAACCTTTAATAATGACACTGTAGTGACATGCCATGGTTCACGGTAACTCCAATCGAACACACAAAGAAGCGGAGAAACAGGTCAGCGCGAAGCATATTAAAAACCTTATTTCTTTAGGGAATTACGTAAAAACAACCCGCCTTAAACTTCTCTTATAGTTTGTTCTAGTGGATGAGCCGTACTTCCCATGAGTCCATAGCGTCCAGTTTTTAATTCATGAAAAACAAGTTTCATAGTTTAACGTCTTATTAATTTCTTCACAAAAAACAGTTTTCCACGAAACAAATGGTTGGTCACTATGAGCATGCATTAGGCGTGTAAAATTAATAGACATACATCAACATCATCTTTTTGGTCATATGGCATATTTATTTAGGCGTGTAAACAATTAGACATTAAATAATCATGCATACATGGATTCATAATACAAAAGATGACATTAAGCATACAAGTAAACATGTAAAATCCGAGTTCTCTTGCGAGTATTCCCCAAATGGAGAACCATAAGACCCTCACTAGGTTTTCTGCTAAAGTACCTAGATCGCCCCATTCACCACATTTGTGATTGAGTGGGTCTTATAGCCGGAATAGACAATAATCAAAAAGGAAGCATACAAGCTTAATTAACAATTTTAATTTTCCTTTTTAACCTATATTAACTTTTAATAGATTTTCAAGATCAAGATCTACATATTTTATTCAGTTATGGCAAGGAATTGCATATCATTGTCATATTTTACTAGTAAAACATGAATAAAATATAAAACGCAGCAGATCATAGCTTATGTTTTAATAATAGGCATGTAGACTAGGCGTATAATTAAAACAAAACGTGTAACCCATAAAGCTAAAACGAGTTGGCTCGTGATGCCACTGTTGGGATTTAACATCTAGGTAACCAAGTAACTACGAGTACGCAGCGGATTGGATCTAGTAATAGCATATGGTTAACACGTACATGAAAAGTAAATAGAAAGCGTACCTCTCAGCAATTCGATCTTGAAAATAAATAAGTGATTAAAACAATCACCTCTACGGTTGCTCACACAATCACGTCAACCGAACACGTTAAGTTGTCTAGACTTAACTTCACGAACAAAGCAACAATTGTACCTTCTTGGATCAAAACCCTAATCAAACAAACCTTTGTGATCTTGAACCAATTAAACCGGATTAAGGTTTATAATAAACCCTAATTAACCGAAAATCCTTAAACCGAATTAAAGAACCCGAAAATCCAAATTGGGGTTCAACCGAATTCAGTTGAGGTGTAGAACCGAAACCCTTAACAACCCTAGAGAGGGGCCAGGCGATTTCGGTGAGGGGGGAGGAGGAAAGGTTTTAGGATGAGCAAATTATGAGGTAGGTTATGGGTGTTTATATAGGCACCCAAACCCTAATTCTAGAAAACCTTCATGGGCATCCTTATGTCCTAATTGAACACAAAACACATCTAGAACCTCCCATAGGGTTCGGCCACTTTGATGTCCCCCTTGGAGTTTAGGTTTTGTTCAATTTAGTCCCTTGGTTTATATTTGTGAAGTATTAAACGCATTCTCCATGTATTAACGTGTGTGCCCCTAATAGGCTCATATATTCGTAATGTACAAATGCTAGCCGACTACCATAATCCAACAACGTGTACATCCGCCATGTCCCAACTACCAGCTGCGTTGTTATCTGATGTTTTCAGAATGAAAATTGTTGTATGTCTTGAGTGTTATGACACACTTGGTGAACAATTTTATAACGTTGGAAAGTCAAATGTTTCGAGAGCTATTTTCATTACTAGTAACACTGATATCGAGTACTTCATGCAAAGTGAATATCTTGTCTTCTTGTTGGATCAGCAAAAGGGAAAACTCGTAATGGAATATATCCAAAAAGTTGGCGAAGGTGAGCCGAAATCAAGTAGAGTTCCATGGGACGCATCGTAAAACTAATCCCGCACGGAGGGTGGCCAGCTATAGTTCAAGAGGTCTGACTTATATTGTTCCAATTGCCTTAAAGTTGGACCTCAGTGCTCTTGGTTCACTAAAAATAGCATCATGGCCCGACTGGGTTTCTCCAACTTCTCTAAAAACTGACAGGAGTATAGGGCATGAAACAAATTACTTATAATTAACAATGTTATAAGTCGACTGTGAGTTTATGGGCTATATTTTGGAACAATTAAAAAGATATATAAATAATCAATTAAAAAGAATGGTTAATCCCTTAAAACATTATAGTCGACTTACATAAGCTCTAAAGAAAATGGTGATTGAAGATGACACGACAAAAGAAAATCTTTTCATTTTGTTCTTCATCTGATATACGTTGCAACAATGTTGCATCTACGATAGTTCAAGGAGACATTATAAGCTGATCATTATGTTTCTTTGTGTCCGCCGTATGGTAAAAAAATTAAGCATCTGTCATCGATCAATAGTCACAGTTGGTCTTCTTCTACACTACACAAAAGAATGTAGTTTTTACTTGATTTAGCTCACACTGATCAAGATAACAAATCATGTCAACAAATAACTTCAGTCTGACTCACCTTTGATTTTGTAAAGAAATTATAAATGTCCCACAAACAGGCATGTGGTCAGAAAACCGTGAATCCTAACGCGTATATGACTTCTGGTGGATCCCTTCCCCGTACCAAAGTATTATGTCGCACCTGCAAATTTTATGTTCTCAATCAAATAACAAAAAGAAATTTTAGCTTCCATGTTGAATGGTTCATTTAGGACCAAAGAAAAACAACAAAAAAGGTGTTGCATGGTTTAACTTTTACGGTCCAATAATATTTTTATTGGTTTGTAGCGTTAAGTAAATTTCTTCGACCAACAAAGTGAAAGCATACAACTTTATCAGGATCAGACTCATTACCATGTTGGTGTTCTCCTTTTGTTCTTTGATTTTATAGTACCTCCTGCTCCTTCTATCATTCAAATACTCTCCCAGCCTTCCTTTCAATCTTTAGCTATTCAAACATCCAAAAGAGATAAAATATTATTTGCATACGATGATCAACTCCCTGTCGTGACTCAATGATTCAGTTAAAAGAACAAAATGCAAACTATAAACTAAAAGTCATTTAGTTTTAAGATATTACTCGCATTCTTTTGACCTTCCTTGGACTCATTTAGAGCCTATCTTTGAACCAACAATTCTAAACCCGTCTTAACCTGTTACACAACATGCCAACCATTTGTTCTCATAACTAAAAATAAGGTTATAGAAAACAATCTTACAGAATCCACTAATAAAGAGTATGTAGGATGTGTAGTTGTTAAAGCATATACACGGCTCGGTTATAAAAATTACATGATCGTCACATAGATGAACTCTAGACAAATAATTCTGACAAAAGAAAACTTTAAAAACAATTTTTTTACAAAATCTTACTTACACAAATTCCTCACCAACCTATAGACCCTTCAAAAGTACAATATGTCCATAAGCAGATACACACATAAATATATTCACTCGCAATTAGTTCCACGAAAACTGAACTTATATAAAAAAACTTTGAACAATAATTAGCACTCGCAATTAGTATAAAAAACATAACAACCTCATTTTCATATCATTAGAACAAACTCAGAGCAATGTAATTAACCGGTTTTGTTTTGTAAACTTTAAAGAATGTGGAACTATAAAGAAATGGGGTCAGCATATGAGGTTTTGACCAAAGCAGATATGCACATGTAGATGACACATCTAGACCCGGACCGGTTTAGAACCAAACCCGTCAAGACCCATAACCCAACCCGAACCAACCCACTCATCTTGCCACTTACACTTATAACCTTTCATTTTACAGAGGAAAAGTTGGGTCAAGAATCATCTTAAGGACATTCTGGATGGACACACCCTTCGACCCTCTTCTCGTTGCTTAATCCATATACAAAGGCAAAAAAGCTGATTAATGAATTACATACTTTTTCATGAGGGTTTTTTTTCTCTCCTTTTTGATATCATTCAAATGAAATGTAGAGGTCCTTTTCCTGGTTATATACATATGTTTGATCATTTTTCTTAGCTCTTCTAGAGCATACAAAAAATCAGAAATGTCATTTCTTTTTTAGAAATACATAAACGCATGTAATTTTGTTAACAACAATATGAACATAAGCCACTCATTATGTAGGATACACAAAGCAGTTAACACTAATCACGTATAACTAAAACTTAACTTGGATCCATTTTGACATGGTAGCCAACCAACCTATTTTTCTAACGCTTGTGCAGTGAGATCTGTGATCCTTGTTCAGTTGGACCACATGTGCTATTGCTACTTTCTTTTTATATGAAGGTTATTCACATGCTTCTTTTATTTGATTTATAACACAACATAAACCTCTAAACGTGAAAATATATTTATACTTAAAACATATCTATGTCCAGCTTCTAAACATCTATATTATAGATATGATTTTAGGCATTGAAATGAAGAAATATGAGTATCCAATATATTTTTAGTATAGACTTCAATGTAACAATCGCCAATATAAATTAAGGTCTAACGGATCACTAAGTTAATTTTTAAAAAGGAAAAAAGAAACAGGTTACACCTGTAACAATCGCCAATATAAATTAAGATCTAACGGTTCATACTCCTTAAGCAACATCTTGCACTTAAACACCATCCATCTTGACCGACCTAAACACATAAACCAAAAAACCGTCACTAAATAATCAAAAACTAAAAACATACATTTAAAACGGATCAAAATTGGGATACCTTTCCAAAGAACATGGCAGACATCACAACCGAGGAAAATGCCTCCGTAGCTTTGATTGTGTCATCTCCTATACATAGAAAATGCCTCCGTAGCTTTAATTGTGTCATCTCCTATACATATCACCTTGCAAATTAACAATAAATGATTAACTCTACAAATATCTAAAGGGTGTTTGGTGACTAACATCCTCACCAAGCTACACATGTATTTGTACCTGTGCTTTAATACAATGGCCCAATGCATTTTAAGTTAATCCAAACACCACCTAACAAAACAACAAAACCCGCATAAAAAACCAAAATCATCTATAAATATAGATTTAAGTTCATTTGGATACCAAACTTAGCTTGGATATCGGGGGACTCATCCTCACCCTCCATCTCAATATCATCCGACGAAGGAGATTAAATCCCCAATTTACGCTACAGGGGTATCTTGGTCATTTCAGTCCACTATATAAATATTTTTTTCTTTAACAAACACTCATTCAACACATACACACACACACACATAAAGTGTGTTTTTTCTCTCTCTACCAACAACATATCAATCACTACCAGGAATAAATTCATTAGATCTACTCTTAACATCTAATCATCACGAGCATCAATATGAGCATCATGAACATCTAATCGATCGATCTTCGATCGAGTGTCTCCTTCTTCAGTTGATTAACATCAGGTTAGATTCATCAGATCAGATTTGTTCTTATTTTATGTGAATAAGCTTATTAATTTATCATCATCTGAATAAGCTTATTATTTTATGTGAATAAGCTTATTATTTTATGTCTCCTTCTTCAGTTAATAAGCTTTATTATTAGCTATTTTTTATGTTCTGAATAAGCTCTATTAGATTAATTTGTTGATATAAGCTGAATTAAGATGTATTTAGCTTATCAGTTAGCAATAAGTAGTTTTAAGTAGCTTTTGGTTAACGTGTTTGATATATCATATATGATATTTTATTTCTCCAAAAAACAGTTTATTTATTCTTTTATATTCATTTTATATTTTCAAAATTGAAAAACATGAATGCTTGTTCATTATGTGGAAGTGTTGATCACAACAAGAGGATGTGCCCTAAGAGGTTTGAAGATCAAGAACAAGTCGTGGTTCAACAATAAGTTGTTGTTCAAGAAGAAATTGTTGTTTAAAAAAGTACTCTTTTATGTTTGATTGTTATATGAACAAGTGTTATAATTCTTTTTTCACTTGAATTTTGTTATTTTTGATCTTACATAAATGTGATTCTATTATATATCATATGTGATATTCTAGGAAATCATATATGATTTTACATCAGTGTCTTTTACATTTGAATTATCATACGTGATATTTGTATTTTACAATTTGGTAACAAGGTATCATATGTGATTTCTTTCATAAATCACATATGATTTAACATGATCATCACTGATTTATCAACTATCATACTTGATGTTTAAACAATGATAACATGTGATCACGTTTTTTTCGTGTGCGTCTTTGTAAACCCCACACTCCGTTCTTGGCAATCACTCTGTTGTAGATTTCCATATGCATCATTAAGAAAACCTCACACTCCGTTGCATTGTCTTTTTGTAGCTCACTTTGGTATGGTGATTGTTGTTTCTTAATGTTCACTTCTCTGGCCTTGAAAACAGCTATCTCTACACAAATAAAAAGATTTGATTTTGTTTTCAGACACATTATCATATATGATATATTATAGTATTACAGAAGTAGACTTTCAAGCAGATTATTATATATGATATTATATACAAAACTAACTTTTAATTACTCACCAGGAGATCACAGAGTTTCTTGTATTTTATTTTTAAGCACATTATCATATATGATATATTATAGTTTTATAGAAGTTGACTTTCAAGCAGATTATCATATATGATATTATACACAAAACAACTTTTTAATTACTCGTCAAGAGATCACAAACTGCTTGTATTTTATTTTCAAGCACATTATCATATATGATATATTATAAATTCTTAAAACCTAACTTATATCATGTATGATACATTACATAAGTTTTTACAGTTTGTTTAGGCAACTTATCATGTATGATTTTTCACTAACATGTCATATTATATCTGTTTAACGTAGAATAAGTCTTCGGCTTCGCCTCATGCTTAGCCTACACCTTCAGCAAAAGCTTATTCGTGCTTTTACTTATTCAAACTAACTTCTAATCTATTATTTCGTCTCTAAAATCACAATATCATCAACAAATTCTTTCTAAATAGTGAAAACTTAACTTCTAATCACTTATTTTTTTCATTGAAGTCTTAATAACATCAACATACTCTATCTAAAAATTACTTATCATGTAACATCAGAATAACATCAAAATATCATCATTATTAACTATATAAACACAATAAATTGAAAAACAAAATCACAATATGTTCATCAAAAACTCTATAAACATTAAAATATGTAGATGAAGTGTTTTATACCTGAATTAGTGATTTTAAGCTTGTATTTCATCAGCTTTTTACTCGAATCTTCAGCTTTAAGCTTAATCGTTAAGATATTTTCTTCAACAACATCATCGGCATATTCTTCTTTCATTTTTAATGCGATTCGTGAATGATCTTTGATTTGTGTATGTGTTTTAGTGTGTGTATTTTTGGATCGGTGTAAAAGTATGTGTTTTTAGTGTGTGTGTTTGATGAGAGAGAAAGAGAATAATATCTAGATCTAGATGAGATGAATTGGGGGTGGTAGGTGTGTGAGGGAAAATGACGTAAATACCCCTCCGCCCTTTTTTGTTTTTTTTAATTAAAATATCCTTTTAATCCTAGCCTTTGATCTATTTTAGATGGAGGGCTGAGATTGGTCCCCTCGTATCCAAGATATGAAGGGTATCCAAAATAACTCCCCTCATAAATATATATGCGTGTTTGACCTTCTAATCAACAATGAAAACCCAAAATCAATAAACTCAAAAGCTAAAAGTATAAATTAAATCAATTATATGAAATTAAATTTGAGGGAAATATACTAACCTCCATATTATGCAAAAATCCGAGCTCGCTTCTGAGTAGCAAATTAAAAACAAATACATCAAGAGTTAAGATAACATAACCTAAACCACAATCTAATTAAAAATTGCCCTTACCACAACCTTCACCTCTAATATCATTCAAATCTCTTTCAAACATACAAAATTGATCTAGATAGTGGGGTGTGTGTGCAGCGGGTAATTTTTTGTAGGAAACCACAATGTGTGTGTCTTTTTGAAGCGGTGGAAACGATATAGAAAAATAAGAGGGAGATAATGGGACGGTGGAACCACTTTATCTATAAAACCTGGGCAGCAATTTTATTTATTAATAAATCACACACAGAACAAAGACTCACACATTAAAGAGTAGTTATGTATTAATATTGTTACTGTTCATAAGGATTTAAAAAATATTATTCCAAAAACACTGTAGCAAATGTGAGAGTAATCACTACCATAAATGTTAGTTTGTATAATAAGATCATTATTTTTTTTCTTTCAAAATCACTCTTTTACTGTATTTTTTAGAAAGATAGTATATATAAAAAACAAAAAAACAATACAAAGCATCTCACCTCAATTAAACAAGTTAATTAAAAGATAATAGAGGAAAAAAAACAAAGACTATGACTATGTTTGGTACACAAGATTATAAAAAGATTATGATTATTTTATTAAAAAATAAGCTATTTATAATATAATCTTCGTTGGCAGACAAATTCACAAGAGATTATAAAATAAAATCTTCCATAATCTTATAAAATCAAATGCTACTTCATATAGCTTATAAAAATAATCTTTTTTCATAATCTCCATCTACAACTCCATCTCCAGTTTCGGTAGTTACTTTTGTCAAAGATACCCTATATAAAGAAAACCTACACTATAACCACACAAAGCAAGCTAACCAATACCCTACTTGAGAAATAATATTCCCAAATGAAATACTAGCTACAAAAGCCCACTTGCAGCAAAAATAGAGCCAATCGCAGACAAAAATACAGATGGAACAATAGATACTTGCATACAAAAAACCACTTGCAGACCAAAAATATCTCTCTTACCATCCCACACCACTATCTTTAATACTTGCAACAGAGATGGAATGTATCAAGCATCGTGAACCAACTTTAGTGGCAAATGCTGCATCTTATACGTCTCAGAATGCAAGCAGTTCACAAGTTGTTGCTGGTCGAGAAAGCAATAATGTCAAATCCCTTGGAGATACATTGTATGCTACATACAAGTTTCTAAGACCTTATTCGCTTATAGGAGTGGTATGAGTTCTAGTTCTCACAATTTACGCTCACATAATGATAGTAATCGCTGCAAAATAATTTTACAAATCATCATTTCATATTATTTGTTCATAGAAATTCCTACATTAGTATACTCATTGAGTTTACACGTTTAGGATTAAGATCCTCTAAAGTTCATATCAACATGACCGGTAAAGTTCTTTCACAATCAAAAAGAAAATCGGGTCCCTCGGTAGGCCCTACTGCTATGTTTGTGAAAAAACTTAACCGGTTATATTTATATAAACTTTAAAGGATCTCAATCCTTTTTATAATAAGTTAAGTCTCGACGCAAAATTGTTAGGAAAATATTGTAAACAGACTTAATACTGTTAGTATTAAAGTTAAGTCTGTTAGTTATAGTTAATACTGATAGTTGAATAGTTAGTACTGTTAGTATAGAAGTTAAGTCTAGTAGAGCAAGTTAAGTCTGCCAGCACTAACTTAAGTGTGACAGTATTAAAGTTAATACTGTTTAGTCAGAAAGTTAAGTCTGGTTGTAATATTAGTATTAGTTATCAATTAGCGTTAATCTAGGAAGAGATAAGCATTATCTCTTAACGCGTTTAGGGTTCCTTAAGTCTATAAAAGGAACATAGAATAGTATTGTAAATATATATGTGTGTGTTGATTGAGAATTCACAATCAAATAGTAATAGTAATAGCAAGTTTAGTATTTTGTTCTTGTGTTCATCTTGGTATAGATATTGATATTCCGCGTCAATATTTGTATTCACAGTTATTGTCTCTCATAGTATCTTTGGATTTATTCAAAGGACTATAAGTCGTTTTAGGCTCATTGAGATCCTGTTGATAAGGACCTACAAGTGGTATCAGAGCCACCAAAGGGACTTTACACAAGATTGAACATAGATCAAAACCTTTATTCCACAAAATCAAATAGTCATGTCTGCAAACGATGATTTTTCTCTTCATGATGATGAGGAACTTTCTCTTCATGATGATGCATCTTTGGCTGGATCTGTTCCAGCATCCAACAAAGGAGATGCTCCTGCTAAACCACCACAAATAATCACCACAAATACACTTTCAAACATTAAACTGCCTGTCCTTCAAAAAGATGATTATGATACGTGGGCGATGGAGATGGAACATTATCTTGAGTATATAGATAATGAGGTCTGGAAAGTGATTCAGAATGGAAATTCAAAGAAGAGAGTCACCAAAGGTAAGGATGGTGTATACAGGGTTCTTCCTCCAACCACGCAGGAAGAACAGTTTGCTGATGAGAAAGAAAGGAAAGCAAGAACTCTACTGCTAATGGCTGTTCCAAAAGATCATCTCAGACGTTTTCATGGCATGGATGATGCCAAAGAGATCTGGGCAGCCATCAAGACAAGGTTTGGTGGTAATGCGAACTCGAAGAAAATGCAAAAAGCTGTTTTGAAACAACAGTTTGAGGCATTTACTATCTCATCTAAGGAAAGCTTAGAGAAAGGGTATGATAGGTTCCAAAAACTCCTATCACAGTTGGATGCCCTTGGTGCTGGTGTGTCAGATGAAGATGCAAATCACAAGTTTTTGAGGTCCCTTCCTCCTGCATGGGACAGTCTAGCCATGACAATGAGAACAAAGAAGAATATTGACACTCTGTCAATAGATGATTTATACAATAATCTGAGTGTCTTTGAACAAGACATCCAAAAGACATCATCTTCTTCCCTGGCATCTGATAATGTGGCTTTTCTATCACAAGCCAAAGCCTCTTCAAGCAAGCATAAGCCAAGCCACAGCTCAGGAAGTTATAGTTCTTATACCACTTCCTCTTCCAAAGCAAAACAAACTGCTACTCCTGGTCTTGCTGATGAAGTTATCCATTCTTTTCTAGCCACAAATGCTGATGATGTGGATTTGATACATGAAGACCTAGATCAAATTGATGATCTGGATTTGGAAGAAATGGATATAAATTGGCAGATTGCTATGACTGCTATAAAGATTAAGAAGTTCTACAAGAAGACAGGCAGAAGGCCAAGAGTGGATGGAAAAATGCATGTGGCATTTGATAAGAGAAAAGTTGAATGTTTCAATTGCCACAATACTGGGCATTTTGCAAGGGAGTGCAAGTTTAAAGGTTCAAAGGAAGGTAGCAGGCAGGAAGCAGGTAGAAGTCAGGATTACAAGCCAGTGAGAACTGAAAAGGAAGCCTTGATGACCATTGATGAAGGTCAGATCAATTGGGTAGAGCAGACTACTGATGAGGAACTCAATCATGCTCTAATGGCTTTCACTGTGAATAATGAGGTATCCATGTGTTCTAAATTGTGTTTAGATTCATATAATGCACTTCAAGCTAAGTATGATGAACTGCAATCTGAATTTGGTGACCAAGAAGCTGCCTTAGTTGCCCATAAGATAGCTGTTAAGAAATTAGAATCTCAGCTTAAAGCCTCCCACAAACAACAATCTTCCTTAAATGAAAAATTAAATTTTCAAGCCAATCAAATTTTTGAAAAAGATGAAAAGCTGAAAAAGTATAGAAGAATAGGAATGAAAGCTGTCAAAGACAAGGATGCTTTACAACAAATTTTTGATTCTTGGTCTGCATCTTCTAAAAATCTTTGGAAGCTAATTGATTGTGGGATGAGCTCTACTGTTAAGATAGGTTTAGGATATGGAATAAAATCAAATGCTGAGGTCCTAGGATATGAGGAAGAGATAAGTAGAGGTATTTTTGCTTCTAGGGAAACCAATGCAGGTTATAATGAAATCCCACTATACAGCAGATTCAAACAGGTAGAATATAAAGGTGTCCCTCCTCCTCTTAGTGGTGATTATACCCCTAGGGAACAGGAGGACATAGATGATTCTCTGTATGAGTATGGTAAGTATGGGCCTCAACCTCAATCTCCTAGTCCTACTGTGTCTGATGCTAGTTCAAATGTTTACTCAACTTGTCAATCCAATGACAGTGATGGGGAACAAGGAACTGTATCTGACCATTCAGTCAATGATGACCCTATCACTATACCTTCTATTGAGCAGGTTACCATTGCCACCCAAAAGACTCAACCACCAGTGCCTAAACCCAAACAAACAGTTGACCCTAGTTGTGCACAGCATGTAAAAACTCCTAGGCAACCAATTAGGATCCCAGTGACTCCCTCAACTATTCCTTCACATAGTAGACAGAATTGGAATCAAAGAATGGAAAGGGAATTAGGTGCAGGATATTCTTTTGTAAGAAAACCATGTTTTGTGTGTGGAAGTCTTAGTCACTTGATTAAGGACTGTGACTATTATGAGAAGAAGATGGCAAGGGAAGCTGTTTTTAAGAGCACAAGGGTAGTTCATGCTGATGTTAGGCAAGCTACACCAGCCTGGACTCACACTAACAGGGTGAATAAAGCAAATCAGTTCACTCCCAGACCTGTACAACTGAGTAACATTAGACCCAACCTTAATACTGCTAGCAACACTATTAAAACTGGTAGGGTAAATGTTAATACTGGTCATGGACATGTTAGTTCTGGTAGAGTGTATATTAATTCTGGCACTCAATTTAAGTCTGGTGCTTCTAGATTTAATACTGGCAAGCAAAATGTTACTGCACTCAATTTAAGTCTGGTACTTCTAGATTTAATACTGGCAGGCAACATGTTAATTCTGGTAGTGTGCATGTTAATTCTGGCACTCAAATTAAGTCTGGTGGTTCTAGATTTACTACAAGCAAGCACATGTTAATTCTGGTATGTGCGTGTTAACTTCTGGCACTCATATAAAGTCTGGTGCTTCTAGATTTAATATGGCAAGCACATTTCAATACTGGTAGTGTTCATGTTAATTCTGCTAGAGTAAATAGACCAGGTATCAAACACACAACCCTAATCCTTCTCAGGTAATCTTCAAAGTCCAAACGAATGTTTTATCAATAAAGGTCACCTGTAATAACTCTTTTCCAGAATACAGCACACAAGTCAAATAAATAATGCGGTTAAGGGCCAATGGGAACTGCTTGTAAGACCTCAGCAGGCTGTGTTTGGAGACAAGTAATACCACTCACCAATACCAATAGTGGAAGACCAACCCTGATTCAAATGATTAATGTTTCTAGATGTCCATCAAGCAGACCCAAGCCTGTGAAGGCCTGGGCCCAAAGAGAAACTAATCTCTTTTTGATTGGTGCAGATCCTCCACTAAGCATAAAGCATAGAGGTATTTTGAGATAGAGGATGTTCTGGGTACATACTTGTAACAGGGCCCAACTTGAAGATTATCAAGAACTTTCCAAAGTGGTGATCTGTTACTTTTGGAAGGAAGTAAGGTAGTTGATCATGAAGAAGGTACAATTAATTAGGAATTTAGTATTTGAGATGTGCTTTTTGTGAAGAACTTGGACATTTTTAACCTATTCTCCATATCTCAGATATGTGATAAAAAGCTACATGTCTTTTTACTGAAAAAGAGTGTTTTTGTGGTGTCCCTTCTGACTCAAGATGCCTTGATGAAAACATGTCCTTCTTAAAGTTCCTAGGCAAACACAACAAGTATACTTTTGATTATGAAAACTGTTGATTTTTCCCCAAAAGGATACACCTTGTTTATTATCAAAAAGCCTCATTGATGAAGCTAAATTGTAGCACAGGAGGTTAGGTCACCTTAATTTCAAAAACTTAAATAAACTTGTGAAGGGAAATCTAGTTAGAGGGTTACCTTCCAAGAATTTCAAAGAATTACCCACACTGTGTTGCTGTCAAAAGGAAAGCAACACAAGGCCTCCAGTAAGGCCAAGATTGAAAGATTTTGTGACTCACCCATTACACACCTTACATAATGGACTATATTTTGGGTAACTACCTCTGTGAGGATTACATCCTTGCAAGTGCTGTCTAGTTATAATTGATAGACTGGTTCAAGGTCTTGTTGGGTATTCTTTCTAGCCAAAAAAGGATGAGACTATAACATCCTTAAACTTTTTAATAAAACATATAGAAAACAAACTTAATCAAAAGTAAAAATCATAGGTCAGATAATGGGAACAAATTTAAAAACAAGGGTTATGCTGAGTTCTGTGGGAAAAAGGGTAATAAAACAGGAGTTTAGTAAGCAATGACTCCTCATAAAATGGGGTTGCTGAGAGAAATGAATATTACCATTATAGAGCTGCTAGGACTATGCTAAGCTGACTCACACTTACCTAACACTTTTTGGCAGAAACAGTCAATCCTAGCTTTCTATACTTCACCAGGGTAAGAAGGACCAAGGCTTAGAACTAAACCTCGCCTATAGAGCTTTTGTTGGCCACAAACCAATCCTTAGCTACATAAGAACTATTTGTGGCCATGTTACCATTCTCTATACTCTTAGCCCACTAGGAAAGTTTTTTGATGAAAAATCTATGAGGTGTTTTTTCCTGGTTGTTACTCTATTGAATAGTACAAAGCCTGTAGGGTGTCTAATTTAGTAACCAAAAGAGTTGAAGTAAACCTTCATGTCAACTTTCTTGAGGAAAAACCCAATGTACAGGGAATAGGCCATAGATGGATGTTTGACTTAGACTATCTTACAGACTCTATGAATTATATACCTGTCTCTTTGCAAAATCAAGCTAACCCTGCAGGTTCAAAAGAGGTCATTGATATTGATGTGCAGAATGAGGAGGCTGCAGACCTGATGGTGGTTTCTTCTACATCTCTAAAAGAAGCAACTAGAAAAGCAGCTGTTTCTGCAAAGATTGCTACAAAGAAGACTCCCTCCCCAAAGCAGCCATCTTCTACACCAATATCCAAGTCTGCTGATGACATTATGACCTTTAGAAAAGAGCTGATATGCCTAGCTTTAAAGCACTGTATGACCAGTACCTGAAACACACCTACCAGTACCTAAATCATCGTTAATACTGGTATAGAATAATCATAATACTGGTTATGAGGAATTTACTTCTGGTAACATTAAAGCTAACCCCCCTTAGTGCTGATCTTGAATAAGAGGTCTTCTCGATGGCAGATGATGAGAGATGCCTTAAATAAGTGAGATTATGATAAATCAAGTGAAAGGTATTTGAAAAGGTTTCTTATGATGAGAATGGATTATTACTGATTTCAAAATCTACCAGATGAGGTAGAGAGTCAGAACAAAACCATCACTTTTGAGATCTCACACTGCTCATCCCCAAAGTCAAATCCTTGGAGATCCCAATACACCTGTTCAGACTAGAAGCTCTCTCAAGAAGATCACTGAAGCTCATGCTCTAGTGAGCTACATACAAGCACAACAAAGAAGCAACCATAAAGATCAACAACATTGTCTTTTTGCTTGCTTTTTATCTCAATCTGAACCAAGGAAAGTCTCAGAAGCCCTTGAAGATGAAAGCTGGATTGAAGCTATGCAGAAGAACTTTTGCAGTTCAAGCTTCAAATAACAAGTTATGGTTTAGGTTGAATTACCCATTAGTGCTAAAGTGATAGGAACTAAATGGGTATACAGGAACAAGAAGGATGAGAAGGGAGTAGTTATCAGAAACAAAGCAAGGTTGGTAGCTCAAGGTCATGGTAAGAAGAAGGGATAGACTATGATGAGGCTTTTTGCCCTGTTGGCAAGATTGGAAGCCATAAGGTTATTTTAGCCTTGCCTCATTTATGGGGTTTAATAGTCTATCAGATGTGATGAGAAGAGTGCAATTCTTTGTATGGGCACTATAGAAAGGAGGTGTATTTCTCTTAACCTCCTGGTTTTGGTTGATCCAGATCACCCCACGAAAGTATAAAGGTTGTAAACGCCTTGTATGGGCTACTCAAGCTCTCGAGCTTGTATGCACTCTATCTACCTTATTTAGAGAAGCCAGCCTATCGAAAGGGAACCATAGACAAGACCCTATATTCAAAGAAGGACAAAAAGGATATCATACTAGATCAAAATTATGTAGATATAATCACTTTTGGATCTACAAATAGAAGTCATTTGATTGATGAATTTGAAAGCCTTAATGAAAGGTGAGGTTTCAAATGATGCTATGGGAGAGCTTACATCTTCCTCGGTTTTACAAGTCAAGAAAAGCAAGAAGGGATCTATATGATTCAAGACATAAGTGTTGCTTGAGATCCTGAAGAAGTTTGACTTGTTATATGAAGCTGCAATAACTCCCATGGAAACAAAGGCTCCTTTGGCTCAAGATGAAGGCTGTCCAATGTGACTTTACATCAATATAGGTCCATGTAGGATGACTTATGTATCTAACATCCTCATGCCTGATAAATGTATGCAGTTTGGCTTGTCGCGTTTTCAGGTAACCCAAAGGTAACCCATCTCTAATGCATTCAAGAGAATTTTCAAGTACATCAAGGGAAAACCAAAGACTAGGCTTTGGGTATCCCAAGGAGAATCTCCTCTAGACTTAGTTGCTTTTTCGAACAGTGATTTAGCTTTTTTGCTAACCTTGATAAGGAAGTCAACAACTAACTGGTGGCTGCTAATTTCTCTGGAAAAGGTTAATCTCATGCATGCAAAAAGTCAGACAATAGTAGGCTGACTTCAACACTGAAGCTGAGTATGTATCTGCTGCAAGCAGCTGTGGTCAAGTATATGAGTTTGGCAAAAATCACTAAAGACTATGGTATTCAATTTCATGAACACCATTTATCCATATGATAATCAAAGCACCATTTGCATAATCAAGAATCCTGTCTATTCACTCAAAGACGAGCACAATGAATACGGCATCACTTCTTTTAGGATGCTATAGAAGAAGTTTGATACAGTGCGAAAAAATTCTCACAGACTTAAATGGAGCAAATTTGTTAACCAAACCATTTGATGGTCCCACGATTTTAATTTCTTGCTGGTTAACATTAGGATGGTAAAACCATTAAGCTACATTTTAAAGGGGATGAAAAAGTGTGAATTTTATGTAAATTAATTAGACTTAATTTGGTAGAATTAAACCTGAAGTATAAGTTAAACTTAATCCTGGTATTCATATAGTTAATTAATTCCGTAGTATAATTTAGGATTAGTTCTGTAATATAGAGATTTTATTTCTGGTCAGCTAAGTATTAAGTCCTGCTATTGTAAAAGATAAAACGTAACCACTTTAAATACTGGTAGTTAATTATTAAGGTTGCTGGTATTTATCTTAAGGTTTAATTCTGCTAAGTATAAGTTAGATTAGAATTGCCTTTCTTGTATAGACTAACCTTTGCAGGTACTACTTGGAGTTGGAAAGGGATGAGTTGCAGCTCCACACTTGGACCATGAAAAAGGACATGCCAGCTGTCACCTTGCCATTAGATGCAAAATTGGTTGTAATAATGGATGTTGAGGATCAACATTGCTGTAAAATACTCATATAAACAGGTTTGAAAATAATATTAAGTCTGGTGAGTCATTTTATTAATACAGGTTGACTAATTTTAAGTCCTGGTTAGTATAATTTTTAAGTCAGGTCGCTTTCACTTAAATACAACTGGTTGAAATAAAATCAATTTATTTTATTCAAATATAACCGATGAAGATCTTTTAGCCCGCCAACATCGGTGATAATACATAACCTAGATGACACACACACAAGTAAATTTTCTTTCATCCTTACACTATTTACCCCTATTATCTTTTCTGTAAAGATCCTCTCACAAAAGCGATCAGTAAAAATTACTACTCTCACTACCAGAAAAACCTAATCTTTCAAACGCTCCCACACCAGTACTTAATCTTGTTAAAGATTCAAAATATTTTTCACCCAAATCTTTCAATGGCGCAACTCAAGTATTGTGATAAGCATAATCAAGTGGGTTTCTTATTCAAACCTGCTGAAAGTGCTGGCTACACAGAGATAGTGGATTTCCTCAGACGTTCAAAATTGAGGTATGCTCTAACTCACAATCCACCTATCTATGATTGTCCTTGTCAAGCAAGTTTTGCAGACCTGCAAACTGCTAGAACACTTGCAGATGGGATCTCAACAATTAATGAAGCAAACATAGATTTCTATAGAATATAACAATTCACTGAAGAAACTGTTTGGAGGCAACTCCAATTAGCATATCTTTCAGGGATTACCAGTTGCAAAATGAAGAGAGTTTAAGGATTTTACAAAATATGGGTATCTAACTAATAGTACTTGTAACATTTTGGAAAAGGCATTTTACACCCCAATGCGAGATTTTTAATCTCATCACATCTTCATTGTATAAGCTCCAAAAGTGGAGATGGGATCAGTTTGGTAGCAACATTGCCACTGCTTAGATTTGTCTTTCCACTAGAATACTCTTTAACTTTTCAAAATTAACTTTGATGGAATGATCTCAAATTAAAAAGCATATCAAAAGTTTTTAATGTACCCAGTTTAATTCAAGATGATTTTGAATATACAAACTGAAAACAAAAACCCTCTTTTGTGTCTGTATTATTAATAACCAAAAAGATTTTGGAAATTTGTAAAAGGAAGTTTACAGGGATAAACCCCATATAGACCCCCCCGATTTTTTAAAATTTTTGCCCTCTAATGGCCTAACCATTGATGCAGGTCACCTCAACAAGTGCTGCCCAATACCCATCTCAACCTGTACCAACTCCTTCACCATCTCATGTACAAATCACTCCTCCACCAATATCACAACCACCTCCAACACTAACTTACCCTGTACAATCTACATCACCACCCCCTCAACCATCAAGTCTACAACCAACATCTTCACCACCTCCTATCCAACTTGTACAACCAACATCATCTCCACCCATCACTACCAATTTTAATTGCCCATACACCCGACACCAACTCTTCCACCATCTCCTCAAATTCATCACCTTCATATCATGATACAGAAAGGTCCATCACTGAACCTCTTATCATATGTCTCCACCACCATTCACCATGAAAACCGAGATTCAAACATCTAGACCTAGTGAAAGAAAGTGAGCAACTTAGGTAACCTGCTAGATCTTGTACCTAGTCTGTAAATCCAAGAGTATAATCCTTAGAAAAGGAACTGAGTGAACCTAAGCAGACTCTTGACAGCTATCTTGCAGCTGAAAGAGAAGGTCAAAGAAGCTAGAATATAAGTTGAGGCAGAAGAGAAAAAGAGAGGAAACCGTGGATGAAGAGGATGCAGAGGGTCAGGATCAAGATGTTCCTTCTCCAACAGATCAAGGAAATAAATTTGGTACTCCTGAAAAGAGCAAGGATTCGGGGGAGGCTCAAGCAGAACAAATAAGTCCTTCTACATTAGAGGCTGCACAAATCTTAACTAATGTAGCTTCTGAAGGATTTAAGGGATCACAAGCCCCTCATGTTAGGCAAGATTTTACAGAGGAAAACCCAAATCTATAACAACTCCTACCAAGGTCTTAGTTTTTGAAGAACCTGTTGAGACTCAAGTTAATACTGGTAGTACACCTTCAGCTCAAGTTAATACTGGCGAGGTTAATACTGCTGAACAGGTTAATACTGCAGTGAGGAATTAATACTGCTAGTGAAGTTTAATAACTAGCAGTATTAAAGTTATTACGGTAATTGAGCAAGATAGTGCTAAGGTAAGATAAAGGACCAAATAAGGGAAAGCTCCTAATGCACAGTGAAAGAAACTCCAAAGAAGTCAAAGGGAACAAATCTTACAGAAGAAGCTACCTTTGCAGAAGCAATAAGACTGGATTCCTTACAAAAGAAGAGGAGACTAAGCAAATACATTTGAATGCTCACCTAGACAAAAAGAATTGCAGAAGAAGAAGAGTTAACTGAGCAGCAGAAGAAAAGAAAAGCTCAGGTTCAGTTTGAAGCTCAGCATTACACAACTAAAGATTGGGATTTGATAAGAGCAAAGATTGAAGCAAATGCAGAGTTGTCAAAGAGCATGCTAGGAAGTAATCTTCAAGGATAAGATTTTGCAAAAAGGATGGTTGATCTGGTGAATCAAAGAAAGAAGTATTTTGCTGAAGAGAGAGCTAAAGCTAAAAGAAACAAACCCATGACCCAATCACAGCTGAAAACTTACATGATAAACTACTTGAAGAATCAAGGGACATGGAAGATAACTCAGCTAAAGAAATTGAGCTTTGAAGAAGTCAAGGAAAGGGTTTGACAAGCTTGTTGAAAACAAAATGAGTCCCTTTGCTCCAATAATTTTGAGGCAGCCACTAAGGCTAGCTTGAAAAGATTTGGTGAAGAGCTTCAAACAAAGACTCCAAAAAGACTGAAAGAAGATAAAGATGATGAATCAAAAGAGGATGAATCAACTAAGAAGTCTGGAAAGAGAAGAAAGCAAATGGCAAGGAAAGGTATGCATACAAGTGTTGATGACAATGATTCTGATGATTCAGATGAGTTGGTGAGTCATGAGAGTCTAACACTAGGTTTCTGAAACTCCTATTAATCCTTGTTCCTGGTAGCTATGAAAACACCCTATTGTACTACCTATAAGAATATAAAGCAAGGAGGAAAAGGAGTATATCAAATTTTAGGGAAATTTGAACAGATATAGTATATATTAATTTTGTGTCCTATGATGAAACTAAATCTAGAGATGACCTTACTGAACTGTATAGGATTGTGATGAAAAGAATGTGGAATGGATGGGCCTGTAAGATAAGTTAGAGAAGGGGATTTTGGAAGTTTTGGGGGGTTTTTTTTTATTTTTTTTTTTAAGAATATGTTTGAAGAACCTCTTAGCACCAGATTCTAAATTGAGTGAGATTTGGACACAAAGATTGTAAGTTGGAAGATACTATATACTTGTAGGTGTACATTGCCTTGAACTTAGAGTCCTATGGATGTTTTACATGTTGTCTGATAAGTAATATCCTTTATCTTGCTGAAGGTATGTCACACTAACAATGTTGAAAATGAAGCTTTTGATGGAAAGATGATGAGGATTGCTATAGATTGTTGAAAATGATGAGAAAAACATGCAGGCATTAGAAAGTAGTTGAAATGTGTATGTTGAAAGCCAAGATAGAAGTTGAGAAGGATAACAAGTTGAAGGTCTATGCACTACCGGGTAACAACAACAAAATGGATATCCATCACCATGTCAACCAACATAAGGACTGGCGTAGTCTTAAGAGCAAACGACTCTTGTAAAGACCTCTCAAATCCCGTTCACCACAGGTTGACAATTTATACCAAAAAATTGTATGGTATTCAATGCACCATAGTATTATACTGACATCATGGCTTACTCCAGAGCAAACGGCTATCAGGTAAAGAGTTATTCAAGATCCGATTTATAGCTAGTGAATTTGCTCAAATCATTATGGCTATCAATGTAACCATGTCTTACCAAACCTAAACATCTGCTAGTCCATAGCAAAACGCTCCATGGTAAAGAAGGACACACAAATTCCGTTTATGGCTGGTATTTGCCAAAAACTATATTTTTTTGCAGTCACGATATGGAGTGCTATGAAGACTAGTTGCTGTCAGATTTGAAGACTAAGACATATTATTTAGAAGACAGAAGTTCAAGACAAACCTCTAAACCAAGGTGAAGCTTAAAGTATTTAAAGACTCAAGAATGTTTTGAAAAAACTTTGAAGTATCAATGAATGCATATCAATGTAGGTTAGGGATTTTAGGAAAATATTGTAAAACAGACTATAATACTGGTTATAAAAAAAGTTAAGTCTGTTAGTTAAGATGAGTACTAGAAAGAAATAGATAGTACGTTAGTATAGAAGTTAATCCTGGTAGAGCAAGTTAAGTCTCCAGCATTAACTTATAGTCTTACAGTAATAAAGTTAAAATGTATGACCAAACATTAATCTGTTTGTAATTATAGTAAATAGGTATACAATTTAGCGTTAACTAGGAAAGAGATAAGTATTATCTCTTAAACGCGTTTAGGGTACCTTAAGTCTACTAAAAGGAACAGTAGAATAGATAATTGTAAACATAATGAGAAGATTGAGTATTCACAATCAAATAGTAATAGTAATAGCAAGTTTGGTATTCGTTTTTGTGTTCATCTTGGTATAGATATTGATATTCCGCGTCAATATTTGTATTCACAGTTATTGTCTCTCATAGTATTTTTGGATTTATTCAAAGGACTATCAGTCGTTCAAGGCTCTTTCAGATCCTGTATATAAAGGACCCAAGTTGGTATCAGAGCGGGTTTCTCTTGATATCTAGGAGTTACAAGGTTCTACCAAATCGAATTTTGTGAATAAATTAAGAGAGTTCTGGTTCATCTAATCTGAATGTATTTACTTGAAGAAATGAGAAACCCTAAATTTTAGGATTTTGCTGCTTCGATAAATCAGAATTTGTGTTTGTATTTGTGGATTTTATTTTTGATGGATTTGATCCGGATCAGATAAGACGAAATTGAAGGCTTCGATTGGGGATTATTATGAAGAGAGTTGATTATTTGCTTATTTGATGTTGGTAGTTGAGTTTCACAAGATGCTATCTTATCATAACGCTTTTAGCAGGAGGTTAACTTTTTCGTGCTTACAATGGTTACTGAAGACTTTGACAAATCTAGCGAAAGGTGGTGTTGAACTATAAACTTAGGGTGCATAAGTGCTCACTTTTGCTATCAATTTAAGGAGTTATGTTTTGTGCTCAGTGTCTCATTATTATAGGAAAATGAGATTTTGTCAAGAGATTGCAATCTACATAATATTTTGGTCTTTGGGTATAAGATTTTAGACGTCACGTGGATAGTGGCAAGACACAAGAACACATAAGGAAATTCTACTTCTCAACTAAGGTTTATATACATTTACTTCATCAATAATTACTACTTGGAGCCTACTGAGTTCGAGATTTAAAAGATGGTTAGCATACTTTCAGGGAAGCTTATTGTTAACATATTAAACCATGGCTACATGTACCACATAAGGGAATGATCACACAAGTGCTTATCTACAATGACGCCCTATGGATGGATTAAAAAAGGGGAAGAAAGATTCATGATTTTGCAGCTTATTTATTTAAGTGGTGACTTTTCAAGAAGATCTTAAGTTAAGAGGAAGCTTTGAAGATTGTTTCATTCATGAAGATGGTTTCTAATATCAAAAAGGGGAAGAATGTTAGGATCTGAGATTTTGATGAATACAAAAGTACATATGCTGGATGAAGATAAATGAAACAAGAAGGACTTAATATGAAATGTTAGACTTTGACAAAAACATTAATGTTTGAATTGGAAGTTTACAAAATCAACATTAATGATGATATTGTTTTACCTATTTGACAAAACACTAATGATGATATAGAAGTTACAAAATCAACATTATGATATGTTTGACTAAGGTTGGTTGTAATTATTCCCCCGGTTTTGATTGTAACGGTTTTGATTATTTCTTTGATTGTTTTGAACGGGAGGAAAACCGGGAGGTCGAATTTGATTTGCAACCATCGGAGGACGGTAACCGGTATTTCCTTGGTTGTAGTTAACCGCGGCGGCTTGTGAAACGTATTCTTGAATATTGTCATGATAAACGTTGCCATCGGTGGCGGGACAATTACGGTAAGAATGAGCACCACCGCAAGTTACACAACTTTCCTCGACCGCTTTTACGGTAGCAGGAGCTTGGGATTGGTTTTTCTTATCGAGAAGCAAGGCTCTCACCATATCTTTAAGTTCGGCAACATCGGGTGAAACACCGGGGGTAGAAGAGCTCGTACCTACTTTGGCAACAATCGCTTTGCTTCATGAATAACGAACTTTGGATTTACTCTCGATGATGGCTAAGCAATCTCGAGGCATTTTGTCTATAAAAATTACCACCCGCGGCGGAATTCAACGAATCTTGATCATTATTATAGTTCAAAGCATTGTAGAAAGTATCGAGTTGATGTAATTCCGAGAAACCATGATGTGGGCATACACGAAGGAGATCCTTGAATCGGTCCCATGCCTCACTAAAAGATTCATAAAAACGTTGTCGGAAATTGGTGATTTCATTTCGAAGGTTGGTTGTTTTGGAGGGATGGAAGAATTGGTTGATAAATTTTGAAACAAAATCATCCCAAGTAAAAATCGATCGAGGGGGGTCTTTTTCGAGCCAAATCTGGGCGGCCCCTTTGAGGGAAAATGGTAAAAGCATAAGCTTAATTGACGTATTCGGAACGTTTGGGAACTTCAACGTAGAAGTGATCTTGTTGAAATATCGAATGTGAGAATCTTCTTTATCAAGTCCGCAAAATGGTTTATTTTGCACAAGAGTGAGCAAACCATGCTTAAGCTCAAAGTTGTCCGCGGTGATCGCGGGAACAACGATTGCATCCTCGTAACCCTCGGTGGGTGCTTAGAGCAATTGCGCCATAGTACGTTGATCGGCCATCGTAACTACGAGAGGAGCTTGATTTTCAATAGGTTCTTCAAGATTACATGGTTAAATATTCAGTAGGACATGTTGTTGAGGACGGGTACGGGTTTGAGAACGAGTACGCATGCACTAATTATGAAAAAAACACAATATTTTTGGTAATCGGAAGTTAAAAGTCCATGATAGCTCTTTAAATTACGCACAAGAGAGCGGAAGGAATTAGCACGCCGAAGCGATTTAAAAGCGTTCTTCCTTTTTGGGCGATGTTCCTTGGATCAAGCCCTCTTTATACCCCCCTTATAGTTTGTAATTCAAAGGTGAGCCAATTATAACGATTAACAACACGATTTGTTTTGTTGGTTTTTCAATTTTTTTGGTATTGCAAATACTTTAGGAAAAGTATTTATAATGATTTTTGTGTTTTTATATAATGAAAAAGAAAATCAAGAAAATAAAGTATTTTTGTATTTTTTTTATTTTCTATATTCACAAAATAAGCAATAAACTTCACGGAGAAGGTTCTTCAAGCACTAATCTTCAAACGTACACAATAATCGTATCACAACGTCCCCGACAACTGCGCCAAAAATTGACACTTATAATAATACCTTTTACTATATATAAATATAAATATAAATATATATAATATAAGAATTAACAAAGTATTAATGATAAGAATGCCGTGAGGCTTTTTAAAAAGATATTTAATTTTGACCAAAGAAAAATCCTAAAAACCTTCCCGGGTCGTGTCCCGACGAGGTGTGAATGGAAAATCAAGGTAACGTTTTTGGAATAATGCTTGAATAATCACAAATTTGATTAGGTTTTCTATTTCTACAAATAAATTCACTAACAAGTAAAGGCAAACTAAAAACGAAAGCAATTAAAGCCTAAACACGAAAAACGTTAACGGGATTCAAATCCCGTTCTTTTAAAAAACAAATTCTACAAATTTAACCCTACGAAAGCAAAATTAACTTTTAACAATCCTAAGTGATAAAAGAAAATTAAAAAAAAAAGAATTATATTTTTTTGACTTTTATTTAATTTTTTATGAATTAAAAACGGTTTTTATCTAAATTAAATATTAAAAATACTAACTATTTATAAAAAATCTGAAAAAATTACAAAAAGTAGCTAAAAGTGATCAGGTTCTATGAAAAATAAAATGAGGTTAACAGATTATCTAAATAAGCTGTTAATAAGCCAAAAATGGCTTATGGCTTAAAAGGCCAAAAAGTGGTTAAAAATTTAATATGTGCAAGTTAAGACGGAAAAGACCCAAGGGCACGTTTGGTTGTGTGTGTTGTGTTAAATATGTTGGTTGAGGTGAGGTTGAGGTCAGGGGTTCGAGCCTTGCTCACCCCTGATTTCCCTCAACTCCCAACATATTTTTTTCTAATTTTTTTGTTACACAACTTATAAATAAGCTGTAAACACACAACTTTAATGAAGACAAAATTTTTAAAACTTAAAAATAAGCCCGAATTAAGCACAAATAAGATAAGCAGTTTCAACACTTTGACTTTTTTTTGAGATTTTAACACAAACAAATTCAAACACCTTTTTTAAGCTACAAAACAAGGGGCTTATTGAATAAGCCCAGGACTGAGACTTAACACACAACATGCTTATACCCCAATAAGCAACTAGGAACACAAATCACACATTTTGAACAACAAATAAGCCATGAAAAAGCAATGAGAATAAGCTGATTCACACAAACAACACTTAGAAATTTTTCCAACTTTTTAAAACCTTACTTTTAATCTTAAAAATAAGCTAACAAACAGATCCTTATGGACTTAGGACCACCAAACAGATCAAATTTAGACCTCAAAGAACACATAAGAACTTTCAAAAAGCATTTTGAAATTCAGGATAAGCCACAATAAGCAAATGAAAAAACTATTTTGATTGAAAACTTAACTTTTGACAGATTTCGACAAACACAAAAATTACACTAGCAGACTTGAAGACTTGGTTTAAAACTTGTTTTAACACATGAATAAACACAAATCACACTTGAAAACACCAGATTTAAAGACCTAATCATACAAGCTGATTAAATAAGCTACGAGTTCACAGATTGCACACATAAGTTCACAAAACCTTGATTATGAGTTTAAACCTTAAAATCTTTAGTAAACTGAATTTTATGACTAATTCAAGCTAAACTAAGATGATTCAAGTGTCAAAACAATTTTTTGACCCACTTTAACCCATAAAACCAGTTAAACAAAACACCCCTTTAAACAATCTTTTTAGCATTTTTAAACTGATTAAGAGTGTTTAAGCTAAAGTTTTGCAAAGACCAGATGTTGACAAGGTGAAATGAGCAATCATAAGCAATTTTCAACAACAGATAAGCACTATAATAAGCTAACACAGATTATGCAATAATAAGCTAGAATGACAGTTTTTAATGAAAACTAGAACTAGTGATATCTAAGCTATAAGCAGTCATACATAAGCATCCAATAACATAAATAAGCAACAATAAGCAAATACAAACAGTCAATAAACAGAATAAGCCAAAAATAAGCTAAGACAGATTTTAAGCTAAACTTGTAAATAGAAAACTTACAAAATTCCTTGCTTAAAACAGGGCAAATAAGCTTACAATAAGTTGATCTACAAGCTCTAGCTTGTCAAAGATAAGCTAGTGAAACCCATAAGCCCATCCAGGTCTGGCTTATCTTCCAAGTAGCTTTTTGAGTGAATTTTGGTAAAAATGGACTTAGGACACTATAGGCTATAGACAAGCTTACAATGCTTAAGTAACAGCTTAAGTAAAGGTAAAAGAGCTTATGTGAGCTTAAAAACAACAGTTTTATAAAGTAAAATGCATTCAACTTAAAAACAGATTTAACATAAACTTAACTTTTTCATTAAACTTAAAATCAGTACAAGGCTTTTAAAAAAGTATATTAAACTTAAAAACATTAAATATAAGCTGAAAACTAAAACTAAAAACTACTTAAAAAATACTTGTAACACCCCCTTTTAAAGGCTTACAAAGGTCCTATTTATAGCCGAATTCTAGGTCTTGGGTCTTCATATATGTGCTTCTTCTGTGAGTGTAAACTGAGATGTGTTTGTTGAGTGAGTGAGTCATAAATCAATCTCAGCCCTTCATTTTGAGTGTTCACTAAGTAGTATCATCTCAACCTTCCATTTTTGTCTTCTACCTTGGACGGATGTGAAAGCTTAGGATCGCCAAGGTGGCATTTGGAGTTTTATGGTGTAGGTTTTGATGGGATGGTGACATATTTTTTTTGGGGAGCAGGGTAACAGGTTTTAGGGAGTGGTGTAGAAGATGTATAGTGATGGCGGGAAAGTGGGTGTGTTTTTTTGATTTAACGGGCGTTTGCCCTGTTTTTGTTGAACATTTACACCGTTAGTCCTTGTGGTGTAGATGTTTGAGGATTTAACAACTTCAGTCCCTGAAGTTGTATTGTTGTGTTACAACCACAACCCTTGTGGGGGAATAAGTTTGTGGGTTGGAAAAAATGGCCCCTCAGGTTGTATAAGGTTTGGGCTTTTTGCTTTGTATAAATAGCTTAATGGGTTGACCTGGCCCATTAAGTATTTCTTCATTTACGGCTTCGTCTTTGACTTTGACTTTTCGGTGTTGACTTTGATTTTGACTTTTGCTGACTTTGACTTTGACTTTTCACGACCTTTCCATTCCCGTGCTCGGTTTTGTCTGTTTTGGCTTGATTTTGTCCGTTAGTAAATATATGTTACCTGCACAATCATAAATCATAAAACACATAAATACAATGTATTATTGGTATATTTTGGTCATTTTAGGCATGTTTTTATAGGCAAAAGGTATGTGTAATTAAGCACATACCAAAAAGAAAAGTATTTTCACAAAGAGAATGGGAAATATGCTGAGTATGTCCAACCGCTTTTGAACAGGAAAAATGAACTTGAAAAAACAAATTAAGAGTTTCTGAAACAAATAAACAATCTTAACAATAAATTTCTAAAAGCAGGACAGACTGCTCAAACATTTCATACGTTGCTTCCAAAAGAGGACAATGTTAATACGGGCAAAAAAGGCCTTGGCTTTGAGAACCAAAATGATGTTGAAAACCCTTTTATCCTAAACAAATCCAAAGGGTTAACACCAAGTTTGTATAACATTGATGAAATGGGAAAAAACTTGCTTTCTGACCATAAGATCATTCCCGAAGAAGAGTTAAAATGTTAAGCTGAAAAATGTTTAAAAGTAAAACAAAGAAAATCTCCGCTCTCATATCATGGCTTTGTATATGGTGAAACTCAGTTTGAAGAACCCCCAAAAGTTCCTTTGAAACGAAGATAAGTTAACTTGAAAAAACGTTTGGAACAAGCTCAATTGGTAAATTATAATCCAAAACTTTGGAACAGTCTTCCAATGAAATACTTTTGTTTTGTCAAACATTAAATGCTCAATTTTGAAAAACAAATTGTTTTAAAACAAGAAATCGATCAAAGAGAATTCGTCACCCATTGGGATCCTGATGCTGCTCTCAAGAGGAATGTTCAAAAACGATTATCAGAAGAATTTAAACCATTAGCTAGTAAGATAAATGTTCAACTAAACAACTTTAAAAAGAGTATTGTCAAAGAAATAAAAGATGATTTAAAGTATGTTTTGTCTCTTGAAGACGAGTTTGATGGAAAGTGTTTAATTTTTGACATCCAGACAGAATTTTTCAAAGCCCAATTCGAGTCAACCATATCTGAGTCATATAGCCAGGTGTATGAGAACAACATGTTTGAACAAAATTCTTCTTTGGAAAGTGAAAATTGTTGTCTCAAAAAAACCATTACCCAGTTTCAACAATATTTTTCAAAACTTGAAGCACATTGCATTAATCTTGAACTTCAATTGCGAAACAATGTTTTAAAATCAGGGCAACATGGTCAAATGTTGAATAAAACAAGTAATGAAGCCAAAATTAAAACTGACATACATGTAATTGAATCAATTAACATCGAATTGGAAGGTAAAGTGGCTAAATTACTTGTGGAAAATGAGCATTTAAAATCTCAAATTCAGGAAAAGGTGTTTGCAATTGTAGCATTGAAAAACGAATTAAGAAAGTAAAAAAGAAATAGTGTGGATACTAAGTTTGCAAAACCATCAATCTTGGGGAAACCGCCTTTACAACCACTCAGAAACCGATCAGTTGTTAGACAACCAAATGCGTTTAAATCTGAACGTCCTAAAATTTCAAAATAACCGCTTGCCTCTAAAGTTGATGTAAATCATAATTTGCCAAAACCAGTCACTCCATATTATTGGCCTAATGTAAGAGCACCTGCTTTTGTAGAACCTCATCATGTGATTGCATCTAGCGAATCTAGGAATAGCTCTAAGAACATGTCAAGATTTAGTTCAAATGACATGGTTCATAATCATTACATAGAGGAAGCTAAGAAAAAAGACAAAAGAAAGAGATAGGAATTCAAAAACTAGTGTGATGCCTTCTGCTAGACTACAAAACACTGCTAATGGTAGCAAACCAACACCTAGGAGCACGAATCAAATGACTAGGAATTGGCCTACACATAAGAGTAGTTATGTAACAAAAACTAATTTGCCCAAAGCAGAACACTCTAGGAATTCTAGGTCTTTTTTAGACTCTAAATGCTTTGTATGCTCGACATGTCAGAATTCTGTCTTTAATGCAAATCATGATGCTTGTATAACAAACTTCCTGAAAGTGGTGAATTCTCTTACTAAGGTACAATCCCATAAGACAAAAAAGAGATACATACCCGTAGAAAAGAAAATCAATGCTAAGAAACCTGAAAGATAGATCCCTTTAGGACAAAAGTTTTGCCCAAACAAGTCTTTCGCTATGTATGTAAAAACAACGCATCCTAGTTCTAGTCTTACATGGAAACCAACGGTTAGAATCTTTACTTATGTAGGTCTTAGGTGGATTCCTACGGGAAAGACTATTGGAACTTGCCTCAACACAGATGATAGTGCAATACCATTAGGAAAGGAAACATGTTCTCCTAAATATGTTATTCGTGTAAACTCTTCATCTTTGAGTGCAGACACTTCAATGGCTTCCGAACCTATTTCTTCAAAGGATTCACCTGATGTAAATATTTTATCATCATCTTCTTTGTATAAACATTTCATTGTTAATTATTTTATAAATTTTCAAAAAGATAATTTAAAAAATAGAAAATTTAAAAAACGAAATACAAAATCAAAAAATCAAAAATAATACAAAGAATCTTCTCGGCATGTCTCTTGGCATCAATAACATCTACGTACCTAGAAATGTTGATTAACATTGACACATGTGTGTAAATGAAGTTAGAACAAGAGTTCAAATGTTTCAAAACATGTCATTTCTAATTTTTCTTAATGGCTTTCGTATACTTCGGTATGATAGGCGCATTTCAAAGAAAAGTGTATGCTTCAGTGCGCTTTATCTCAAAAAGAAGAGAAATCTTCTTCGTCCTGAGCATTTTTTCTAAAAATCTTATTGCTCGGGACATACGGCTTCTAAGTAAATTTTAGCTTTGGACTCGATTTTCAAATAAAGGAAAGTGTGCACTCATATACATATATCTTAACAACGAGAAAATAATAACTTCTCGAATTTGAGTTGACATAAATCGTCAAATCAAAGACATTCAACGTCTTTAGAGCTTAAGTAACATTGTTTTTCAAATCCGTTGAACACAAATTTTCAAGAATTTCTCAAAAGGTTTTTCAAAATCTTTCAAAATTATATGTTCAACACTCCCTTCTTATAAAACTTTCAAAAGTCAAATCATTTTTTTATAAGTGGATCAATGTTTGAGGGGGAGCATTTAAAACCAAGTTTTAATGCTTTTAGACACATTCTCACATGTCTACTTTGTGTGTCTAAAACATTTCAAAACGTTTAAACAAGTGAGTGTCTCAATCTCGATTTCACATGGTATTTAAAACGTCAAAACCAAATTTTATAAATGTCTTATACGTGGTGTCAAAAGTATGAAATTGAGGGGGAGCAAAAGAGAAAAGTTCCAACAATTCATGTAATATATGTGTTAACATTTATCTCTCCATGCAACTTTTTCATGACTCAAATTTTAATCAATTGGTATGAAAATACTAAGTGATTAGTTATTTCCATAGGGGGAGAAAATATGATTAAAATGTGATCAATGAAAAAGTAATATGATCTATAAGACTCAAGAGTTTAATTGTAGATAATTAAATCTTTCCTCCATGTGCAATAAAATTTCGTATACCGATGCACATGTGTAGAGGGAGCATTTCCTAAGAAAGAAACTATCAAAGTGTTAAACATTTTGATTTATTTCAAACACTTTGATTTATTTTCAGTGGTTTTATGGTTACGATCAAATACCGAACAACCTACTAATTTACGACGATTCTGAAGTCATAAGGTGGTTAGGTTAGGTATTAGTCTTATGATCCAACCAAACCGGAGAGATCTACCCAAGGACACTCCATGGTTAGAAATAGTAGTCCTTAGGTATGATTTGGAGAATAATGAGAAACAGGAATAATACCGACTAAGGCTGAGCTAACACTGGAACAATCATAACAAGGTGTTAGTTATGATGTCTTGGTAAACATTGAAGGGGTTGAAGAATGAAAAAAAATGTAAGGATAAAGGGTGTAAAGAAAGAATCCCTCCATACAACTTAGGTAGAAACCGGGTCAATACATAATCTATCAGAATCACAAAGATGATGTCTGGTATTGAAGAAAGACGTCATGGACCTAGTGATGCAATGCACAACCCCTCCCAGCCATTCAAGTTTCTCTCAAAAGATATTTGTCTCATTTGACAAGGAGATACATACGTTATCTATTGAATCTCACTCCAAGATTATTGATATTAAAAAGGTGGCAGTCAGCTCCACCCTTCGATCACTAAAACCAAAACGCACAAATCGAGTCTAGAGCTAAGAGATCAACACTATAAATCTGATTAGGATACAACGTCAAAATACACTTGTTGAACACCAATAAGTTCTCAAGTTGTAACAAGAGTCATACGCATTATCCTTGTGATATTACCAGAACATTAAAGTGATACTTTATGCGTATTTTATTTTAAAATATTAATTTATCAAGTTTTAAATTTATAAAACTTGATCTACCTGACAACGCACTAACGGGCAGAGAACCCAATCGTGGGTAGTATAGAATGGTAAATTCGAGGTCGTCCCAAGAGTTAAGTTATAATTAGTTTTAATTTGAAATGTCACGTATTGAAAAGGATTTTTGGATTGATTTGAAATAAATCTAAAATAACAATAAAATTAAATACTGAAAAATTAAAAAAGAGTAGGAGATATCAGGAGAGAAAACGTGCTAACCTAGTTACTTTATTACTACTGTTATGAAAACATTTTCATGTGCAATGTTAAACTATGCTTTCATTAGTGGTTTCTAAGGTCGATAGACTTGAATAGGTATATTTAGTCTATCCTATACTTCTCGCGATTCTAACTCAGTCCAAATCGTATAGGAGGTAGGATATCCAGGTTGCAGTGATTAATCCCAACTATTCCCAAAACTTATCTAATAACCTATACAGATTATTAACCCCCTCTGAAAGAGTTCCTGTGCTTTTTAAGTATATTGAGTGATAAGTGCGAAGACCGGTCAATTCCAACACTAGGGATGGAGTCATAGATCCTCCCTAGTACCCGATGGATCCCATATTAACATGATAATCTAATAATGAGGCAATCAAGGTTCAAACGACCCATACTATCAAAAACCAGGGTTCCACGATAGTCAAGGAATATCTAATGAAACCATAATCTAACAGGAAACAAACATCATAACAATAGTAACTACATAACTAGGCCAGCACTTTAAGTGCTTAGCCGCTCATGGTAACGGAAACACAGCAAGAAATAAAAGTAATTATAGATTAAAAGCTCATAATTCTTATAGTATTCGTACTTGAACGATTAAATACAAAAAGTAAATAAAGAGTGATCTCCCTTGGACTCTAGGTGGAATTCTTAGAAGGTTGGAAGCCTTTGTCGCCTCTCTAATTGGCTGTGGAGGAAGTGATGTCGGAATAGCTTGAATGAGGCCTCTATTTATAAGTATCGAACCTGCTACGACGTAACTGATAAAGTGTTACGCCGTAACTTCTTACATGGCATTCCATAAATCAAGACAATTTTGCGGCTAACCAGATTTTGCGTTATGCCGTAACCTTGAATAATTTTCCATACGTACGTGATCTTCTTCCTTATGTGTGGGGATCTCATGGTTACGGCATAACCATAAGGGGTGTTACGCCGTAACTATATCTTGGGTAAGATTTCCTTCCAAATACATGTTTACGGCGTAACTAGATATGGTGTTACGTCGTAAAGTTGTCCTTGATCTTCGTACTTGCTTAATATATGTTACGGTGTAACCATTTTTGGTGTTACGTGATTACTAATATAATGGCATATATATATATATATATATATATATATATATATATATAAAAAAAATATATATATATATAATACCAATTATCAATAATAGTATAGTAATAAGTATTTCGTAAGGATTCTAGAAGATTAATTTTGACGAAAGCAAAATTCAAAACCTTCCCGAGTCGTATCCTGACGAGGTGCGAATTGAAAATCGAGGCTAAGTTCGTGATCGCGTGTTTGAATAATTTCAAAGATTTGAATTGGATTCTATTTCTAATAATGAAAATGTAAAAACATGTAAAAGCAAGTAAAAACAAGTATACAATTAAAGCATTTTTAAAAATAAAGCATGAAAACGTTAACGGGAAATTAAAAACGCGACATTAAAGCAAGTAATTCAAATTTTAACCCTACAAACTCAAATTTAATTTCTAAAAATCCTAAATGACTAAAAATAATTTTAAGAAAAAGAATTATATTTTTTTTATTTTTATTTTATTTAATATGAATTAAAAACAGTTTTAATATAAAAATATTATTAAAAATATTAAACTAACTTATAAAAATCTGTAAAATTTATGAAAAGTACTTTGAACTAATTAAAATCTAAGAAAAATAAAAGATTTGGAAAAGCAGTTGAAATAAGCAGGTAAATAAGCATAATAAGCTGATAAGCAAAACTGGAAATAAAGGCATAAGAATTAAATGGCACAAAGAAAGAAATGAAAAAGACCTCAGGGCAGTTGTCATTGAGAGTGTGTGTTGAGGTGTTGGTGTGAAAACGAGGGGTCACAGGTTCGACCCATGTGACCTTTCTTTTTATTAAACATTTTTTTAATTTTCTTTTTGAAAACGCTATTAAATAAGCTAAACTAATAAACTTTAATAAAGGAACTTTCGACTAAAACTTATTTTTAAGCTAGAAAAAGCACTAAAGAACTGACAGTTTGGCTTATGAAACTTTTAAGAAATAAGTTAGAATTGTTTGGCATTTTGAGACTCAATAAGCAATAGGCAAAAGAAATAAGCTGAAACAAAACTCTACCTAATGAGCACATAAGACTAAAATTAAGCAAAGAAAATAAGCAGGGAAAAGCACTTACAGCATTAAGGCAATATGACTAAAAAGAACTTGTTTAAAAAGCTAACTTACTACTTTCAAGCTAAGAATAAAGACTTAATAAGCACTACTAATAAACTAAAAAGAGAAAATAGATGAAAACAGATACTCAAAGAGCACAAATAAGCTAAAATTAAGCAAAGCTCCTAATGAAATAAGCTAGAAAAAGATGAAAGAAAATGACAGACACACTACTATTTTTGGTTTTTGGTTTTTGAAAACAAACTTACAACTAAGACTAAGACTCTAAACTATTTTTGACACACTAAAAACTAAAAGCAGTTTTAGATCATACTAAACTAAGCTAAATTCTACAAATTTTGACCTAAACTAAGCTAGAATGAGATCACAATTGATGCAATATGGAACTCTTTAAGAACAAGGCAACCTACTTAACTAATTTTGGCTAAAATGCTTAAGAGGAAATGCCAGCAGCTAATGACCAAAAACAGATACTCATTGATGCATAAGAAACTGAATTTGCTCATTCAAAACTACAACTTTAGAACATTTTAAGGAGATCAATTAAAGAAGCAGTTTGACAAGCTTATGGACACACAGACTTTACTTTTGATAAAATAAGCTTGAAAACTTAACAACACTAATTTTAAACTTATAAAAACTAGTATTTAAACTTAAGTAGAACTTATGAAAGATGGCTTGATACCTCAAAAGCTACACAAGCAGTCTTAACTATGTTAAGACTGCTTGTGCCAAACACCCCTTTAAATTTTGGAAAGTTAATTTTAAGCTAAGACAGTTTTCAAAAAGCTACTAAACATGAAAACAAATTAAAGACTAGAGCTAGAGCAGACAAATGAGCTAAAAACTTAGGGGAAAAAAACTCTAAATGATAAGCTATTCTAAAAAAGCTATATAAACTAGAAATAGGACAGATTTAATGCAGACTTAAACTAAACTGATTAAAACTAAAAACTTAACATCTTAAGCTAACATTGGACAAAGTAAACATGAATAAGCAGAAAATAAGCATAAATAATCAGTGAATAAGCAGACAATAGGCAAATCAGACAAGAAGCTAAATTTAAAGTTAAAGAGATAGTACATTTGTCCCAGCTAAACATGGAGCTTAAATGCTCAATAGAGCTTATCAACTAGCTCCAGCTTATCATAGATAAGCTAGTAAGAAAGCCATAAACCCATCCCTTTTTGGCTTATCATCCATAAAAGCTTATTAAGACCCTTATTAAGTAATTTTGAGTGATTAGAGAGTTAAGGCTCAGTTAAGCTTTGTAAAAGCATAACTAAGTGAGGTAAAAGATAAGTAGGGTAACAAGAGCTTATCTGAGCTTATCAAATTAATTTAAACACATTTAAATTGAAATTGCATAAAAGGAAAACATGAATTTAACATAAATCTTTTAAGGAACAAAGCACTTTTATTAATAATGAAAAGGGTTACAAGATTGAAAAGGAGATTACAATAAAAAGTAAATAAGCTGAAAATAAGCTACTCTAAACTACACTACTCCTACTCCTAGATGATCTTTCCTGTGTGATATCCTGCTCTATTTATAGAGGGACGAGAGGGTCTTGATGTGTGCTAGTTGTGTGAGAGTATTCAGAAGCTTCAATCCTTGCCCTTGATTTGCCCTTGTGTTACTTTGAGTTAATCATAGCCCTTGATTTCTTGCCACGTCCCTTTCTCTCAACGATTGGCACGGATTGCCAAGCTGTCAGACCTTTGGACGTCATTGCGTGTGTCATGTGTTAGGGTGCAAGCTTCTAGAAACAAAAAAGGGTGTGTGTAAGAAGGAACATGGTACCACCGTACACACGCATGGTAATTTGGGAGGAGAGGAGGTGATCCACAGTAAATTTAACTTGGGTGAGTTATAAGGGTTGACCTAGGTAACGGGTATTGGTGAATGGGCCTATGGTTTTGGGTTGGGCCAGAGTAAGGGTTATAGGGTTAACGGGAGTTTAATGTTAATGGTAGTTATGTTTGATAAGGACTAATGGTGTAATTAAAAAGGACTAACGGTGCAATTGGTTTGGATTGATGGTGTTAGTCCCCAAGGACTAATTTTGTAATACTTTTAGGGTTAAAGGATTAATTAGATTGGGTTTGGTTAAGTCTTTAAGATAAATTCGCCTTTGGCTTCAATTTCTTGTACTCTTTCCATTCCCGTGCTCGGTTTTGTCCGTTTTGCTTCATTTTTTTGTCCTTTTGTGTAATATCCGTTACCTGCAAGACACAATTCATAATACAAATGAATACAATGCATTTTTCTGTATTTATTGGTCGTTATTGGTCTTTTTAGCTTGTTTTATTAGGTAAAAGATATGTGTATTTAAGCATATACCAAAATCCCCCAGACTAAGCTATTGCCGTGTCCTCACGCAATGTCATAAATACAAACTCAGAAAACCAAAAATTTCAACCCCCCAAACTAATTACTTAGAAAAGTAGCTAAGTGTTCATCTAAGGGGATTAAGAAATCACTAGTTTTGAAAAGCTCCATGTTTTACCATTTTTATGCATTTATTATTATTCGTACATTTCATAACTTTACGGAACAAGAAACACTAAAAGGATAAATTCATCGTCCTTGATTTTTCACCCGCCCCAAACAAAGCTTAAAAACGAAATCATTGTTAAATACAAGTTAAGTTCCTAACACTACTCATAAATGCTAATTGTGAATGCGTAGCTACTATCTGCTCCCTTATTCCTAAATCCTCTAAAGATATTATTATTATTATTTGTGACAAATAAATTAATGTCTTATTCACATAAAGTAAAACCCGGTTTAGACCATAATTAGTTTGAAATCCTTTCCTAAAGAGATGATATAGTGAAAATAAGGTCCACATTAAGGTTATAATTTTCCATGATTTAAGGGGTTGTCCTTTTTAGATAACCCCGACGTCGAAATTTGGCTTTATTATTGTTGTTATTGCAACATTGTTAAACCTTGGTCCTTTAGAAGGCTGCAACATCGGTTGTGAGCCGGCAAGATGCAATAAACTTTTATCAGCACACAGTTTTATTATTATTATTATTACCTCCACCCTTTAAACGACTACCACATCGGTTGTGAGCCGGCAAGAGGTAGTGGTCTTATTTCGGCTTCGGTTTAATACATAACTTATTATCATTAGCCAAATTTCAAGTCCTGTAGTCTTTTAACAACTGCCACATCGGTATGCGAGCCGACCATGGTCCAGGAGTCTATTTCCCCACAACACTGACAAAACCTCAATGTGGACCTTACTTTCACCAGAAGGAATATCTACGAAGTGATTTAAACTAAGAATCACAAAACCTAAAATTACTTTATTTATTCAATAATTATATAACGTTTATTAAGCTGATGGGAGCAAAAATCCACAATTAACCTCTATGAGCCTAAAAGAGTTCCAACTACTCTATGTTTAACATCTAACTTATATAAAACTCTATCATTTTTCGTTCTTCGCAAATTTAAAATCTTTAATAAAAAGATCCGCGAATGCTTAGTCTAATAAAACAAGCTTTGCATATTTAAAGTCTATAATGGAAACTTGCAAACTCTTGGCTTTTTCAAACAAGAATTCGTGTTTTAAAGCTTCTTGTATAAAAGACTAGCAAAAGCTTAAATTTATATAAGTTAAGGGGCAAGCTAGAGCGCAACATGCTCGATCAAGTCAAAATTTATTCCTTAAAAAGACAAAACATCGTGTCTAAACACTTATTCTATTTTTGATTTTTTTTAAATTTTGGCATATTTTTGCTATTTTTGGTGGAAAAACGGGGTTACGTGAAGACAAGGCAAATGCAAGTAAGATCGAATCGAAAGATCCCCCCATACTAGAACTACACATTGTCCTCAATGTGAGACTGTCACCCCCATACTAATTTCAAGGCATAATCCAAATATTAAGGGGTCTCTACGCAAATCTAAAGCCGTTTATTAATTATGCTAATAGATAAACGTTAAATCAATAAGATCTAGGATATCGGATTCCCATATATAAGCATGCGAAGGATTGAAGATCGAGTGAACGATGGACAAAACCACGAGCACGAGAGTCTTCATAATCCGGGCAATCCTGGACATAAAACCACAAAACACGAAACACGAGAAAGGAAGAGGCGAGCCTCCTTACATCACACTTATTCATAATTATTATACTAATATACTACTACTAGGGATAAGCATGGGTTGCCACCCACGAAGCGCTTGTTTTTGTTAACCGAGTCTTGAGCCTGACTCGATCCCCCATACTTGAGCTGGTCAAGGAGGATAGAAATGGAGAAATGGGACATCCGAGATAGGAATGTCCCCTCCATAAATCATCATTGGGATCTCAGAAAAATCAGAAATGATTTTACCCCGATGAGAGAAGAGATTAGAAGAAAGAATACCAGGATTGAAAACTTTGTCCTCATTTTTGGATGAAAATGGAAGCAAAGTATCAATATCTGGACAAAGGGTGGGTTGGGTGGGTAAAAGTTTAGGCATAAGAACACAATGTTTAGAAATATCCTCCACCACTTTAGTAGTCAAATCACCCGTATTGGGCTCAAAATCAAAGAAAATTCCATCATCCGGTGGTTTCGCAGGAGGACGAGGGGATGACGGAACATCATAATGATCAAAGTGAAATGACTCAGTTTTAGGAAGGGAAGGGAATCATTGCTAAGCAATTATTCAAGATAAAGAATATCCCCTTCTGAGTCATAGTCATCACTCTCAATACCTGGTGGTATCGAGTCATCCAGATTAAGAAATAAATCGATCTCCTCCATAAGAGAGTCACTATCCTCAACGGGGATAGGAGATGGGTGACTTGTAGCAATTTATACTATATATATAATAGAATATAGGTGAAAATAAATAAATCACTTTTAAAATCCAAAAAACAATAAGTTTAAATTCACAAATAAAAATATATATATCCGAAAGTATCGGTTTCTCGCTTCGTTATCCACAAAGTTTAAAACCGGACCCGGGTCGTTATGTCCCAACGAGGCCGCAAATTTGAAAATTGAGAATCGGTTTGTGAACAATGCTTGAATGATCAAAGATTTGATTGGATTCTATGTCTACAATTAAAAATGCAAAAACAAGTAAGAGCAACCCTAAAACGAAAGCAATTTAAGTTAAAACCTAAAAACTGGAATGTAAAAACGCAACTTAAAAGAAACTAAATTATCAAATTTTAATCCTAAAATGATTTTTTAACTTTTATTTAACCCTAAGTGACTAAAAAGTAAGAACAAATAAAACTAGACCAAAAACGAAAGTGATTTAAGCTTAAAAATACGAAAAACGTTAACGAGATTCAATCCTGTTCTTTAAAAAATCAAAATTTACAATTTTAACCCTACGAAAGCAAATCTATTTTTCCTAAGTCCTATTTGATAAAAGAAAATTTTCTAAAAAAGAATTATAATTTTTTACCGAAAAAACGTGAACGGGATTCAATCCCATTCTTTAAAAATTCAAAATCTAAAATTTTAACTCTACGAAAGCAAAACTAATTTTCCTAAGTCCTATTTGATAAAAGAAATTTTTTAAAAAAAGAATTAAATTTTTTTGACTTTTTTATAATTTAATATGAATTAAAAACAAATTTTATCTAAATTAATTATAAAAAATACTAAATGAAATTGGAAAAATCTGAAAAAACGCAAGAAAATACTTTAAGCTATGAAGAACCTAGGAAAAATATAAATTTGGACAAACAGCTTATAAATAAGCCGTAAATAAGCCCAAAAGGGCTGAATGCTTAATAGGCTAAAAAGCCCTTAAAGAACTAACCAAGGGTGCAGCGGTAAAGGGTGTGTGATAAACGGGTTGAATTTGGTTGAGGTTGAGGGTTCGAGCCTTGCTCACCCTCAACTTCCCAATTTCCCCATTTTTGCTTTTTGCAAGTTTTCTTTTTGGAAAAGCTAGAATAAGCAGAAATATACAACTTTAAAAAATGACTTTTTTAAAAAAACTTAAAAATAAGCACATATTAAGCACTTGAAACCTGACAGTTGCTTATTTACACTAAAAGGGCTTAAGGCATAAACTATGGGCATTTTAGACACAACTAAGCAAAGGAAATAGCAAAATAAGCTAAGACAGATAATAAGTTACACCTAATAAGCAATATGGAACAAAAATAAACACAAACAATAAGCTAAGCTAAGCTAAATATGACAGCAGCGCTAAAAGGCTTAATTACTTAAAAATTTTAAACTAGAAATGCTAAAAAGCTCTAAATAAGCTAACTAAGCTAAAAAGACTTAAAAGCTAACCTAATAAACTAGACTAAACCTAAAATAAGCAATTCCAATAAGCCAAAAGCTCAAATAAGCAATTAAGCTATTTGGCCAAATCTGTTGACCAAACAGCCCACAAGGGCACTTTTGGGCTTAATTTTAAGCACCTAATCAGAACCTTATGGCCATAAGGCTTATATGAGCTTAAAGCCTGGCTTATGGGCTACTAAAATCAACAAAGAAATTAAGGTTTGAAAAACAAATAAGCTAGGAAAAAGGCTTGTGAAATAGGCTGTGACAGTCAGCACATGCTGACTTTTTGGTTTTTTCAGTTTTAAAGGGGCTAAGTGCAGGCCCAAAAATAAGCTAGGAAATTAAGTTGAAAATATAAAACAAGCCAAAACAGATGAAATGGGACAGAAAATGAGCTTGTGCTCAAAATTTCAAAGTCTAAAAACCATTTTTGCTAACTTAAATTTGAAGATGAAAAACAGACTTTATAAAACTAAAACTGATTTGACAAATTTTTGACAAAACAAAACTAAACTAACAGGACTCTGAACTAATGCATTAAGATACTTGAAAGGACACAAAAACAATATTTGCAAAGTGGTTTTGAAAGCTTAATCAAAATGAGCACTTATGGACTGTTTTTGCAACACAGTTTTAAAGACCCTTTAAGAAAAACCTTAAAACAAACTCAAAGACTTAAAAACTTGGAAAATAGATCAAAAACAACTTACAAAGGGCTGTCAAAAGTGGCCAAATGACCCAATAGGTATTTAAACCTGAAATGACCCACTTTACTCCCTTGACCCAAACACCCCTTTAAATAATAAAATCATAATTTTAAACTAAAACAGATTATAATATCCATCAAAAAAGATCTATTAAGCATATAGGAAACATAATAAGCATAAACAAGGCAGGAATAAGCAAAGATAATCTAAATAAGCTATTGATAAGTAAAACATAAAAATGAGATTAAAGTGGAAAATTAAGATCTTATAAAGGGTCTAAAGTTGTAAGATGAATGTACACATCAGATCATCAACCTAATACCTCCCATGAGGTTCTATACCATGGCGTTCCATTGCATGCCATGCTCCGTTGAATCTTGAACAAATATCTTGATAAATAAAACAGTAACTTTTTAAAAACTTTGGTAAAAGCTTTTATGAATAAAACAGCTAGTATAAGCTTAAAGGGGCTTATGTAAATGACTTGTAAACAGGAAATTACTTGAGTGCAATAAGCTTAAAAGGACAGAATTCGAAATAACTTGTAAACTTGAAATTTTGCATTAACTTTTAAAAGATGATATTAAAATCCACAAAATCAATGAAACCGAAAGTAGTATAGAATATTCCCGGGTCGTTTATCCCCCGCGAGGAGTGAATTGGAAAGTCGAGAGTTGGATTGACATTTTAAGCTTGAATGGAACAAGATTTGGATTGGATTTCTCAATCTACTAGAGAAAATAATAAGGCAATCTATGCAAAAATGAGGACAAAACACCAAATTATGCTAAAAACGATAACGGGAATCTAAAAATGACACTTAAAAACCCTAATTTCTAAAAAATTAACCTAAAATGATTTTTTCACTTTTAATAGACTCTAATTAACTAAAAAGTAAGATTAAAGAAAACTAGAACGAAAACGGAGTTGATTTGAGCTTTAAAACACAAAAAACGTGAACGGGAACGAATCCCGTTCTTTAAAAAATGAAATTTTGCAAAAATAGCCCTACGAAAGTTTTTCTATTTTTCCTTGATGCAAAATGATAAAATAAAATTTTCAAAAAAAGAAAAATATTTTTTTTGATTTTTATTTAATTTATTATAATAAAAAAACAGTTTAAAAGAAAATAAATGATAAAAAATAGTAAACAAAATGGGAAAAATCCCAAAAAATACAGAAAAGTAGTTTAAAGTGTATTGGATTTAGGAAAAATAAAAGCTAGAAAAGTAGGCTGGGCTTTTATAAATAAGCCGAAATAAGCTGAAACAGCTTATGGGCTTAATGGGCTAAATGGCCCTTATATAATTAATTTTGCAAATCACTACCGGATGAGCTATTGTTGCATACCGGTAGTGAATGTGTTATAAAATGTTGGTTGATGGGGTTGAGGTCCCAAGTTCGAGCCTTGCTCACTTGGGGCCTCCCCTAATCCCAACGTTTTTGCTTTTCATTTTTTTACAACTTTTTAGATAAGATGAAAATAAGCAACTTTAAAAAAGACAAAAATTTTATAACTAACAGATAAGCACGAAATAAGCTGAAAAATGTGGCAGTTTGCTAATTTACACTAAGACTAAAAGAGTGCTTAACTGTTAAGCTAACTAGGGGCAAAATAAGCAGAGGAAAGGTCAAATAAGCAAACACAAAAGCTAAGCTAAATCTAATAAGCAAGCTAACAAGAAGTACGCACAAAGGGACAGGTAGAAAAGCAACAATAAGCAACAAAGGCAGACTTAACTTTTTTACTAAATCCTAATCTTAAGCTAAACTCATTGGGCTTAAGGGCAAAAATAGTTAAGGAAAATAGGAAATAAGCAAACACTGGGGCTGCCTAAACCTAATAAGCCAGTGCAACAAGAAATAAGCTAAATAAAACAGACAGAAAAACCAAAATAAGCTATTAGCTAAACATGTATACCAAACAGTCAAAAGGACCTCTTAGAGCTTAATTTTTAAGCTGTTAGAGGGGCCTAGGGGACTCAAGGCTTATAGGGCTTATAGAATGGCTTATTGGGTTCCTAGAAATGCAAAAAAAATCAAAGACTTAAATGCAAACAAGCAGTTAAATAGGGCTGATAAAGGAGACAGTTTGCACCAGGGGACCTTTTTTTCAGTTTTAGGGGCAATAAGCAGGCTTGCTAATAAGCCACCAAATAAGCTCTTAATGCAAAATAAAGTCAAAACAGATGGAGCTAAGCTCCTAGAGATCTTGTGCACAAAAAAATAGAAGCTAAAAACACTTTTAACTACATTGATTTTGAAAATGAAAAAAAGGCACTTTTTAACTAAGAGACACTTAACCAAAATTGAGACAGATTTTGATAAAACAAAAGTAGCTAAAAGACTTTTACTCTAATGCATTTGAACACTTAAAACAACCAAAGAACAATGCTTAAAAACAATTTTGACAGCACTAATTCAAATAATATGAAATTGTTTATGACTCAACAGTTTTGAAAACCAAATAGGAAAAAGCTTAAAACAAACTAAAAGACCATAAGACTTTTTAAAACCTGAGTAAATCAACTCAATTAGGCTTGGTAAAGTTAGTTTAGGTGACCCAAAAGGTTTAAAACCTATTTTGACCCGTTTTCACCCTTTAACCCAAACACCCCCTTAAGTTTTAAAAGTGGGATTTTAGACTGAGTAAAAGGGTTTTAAGCAAAAGTAATCAAAGACAAATGAATAGCAGACATAGATAAGCAGAAACAAGCAAAGCACACAAAAATTAAGCAGTCAAACAAGCAAAGTAAGAAATAAGCAGTTGGATGGCAAATAAGGCAGTTTTAAAAGAAAACTTAAAGAAATAGCACAATAACATGAAACAAGGACAATAAGCTTAAACAGAACATAAAAAAGCAAATAACAATGCAAGATAAGCAGAATAAGCAACAATAAGCACAAAATAAGCAAAGCTACAGTAGAAATAAGCAAAAATGTAAAAAGAGACTTACAAAGGGTCCTATGCTTTTGGCAAGTGAATAAGCTTTCAAAAAGCTTATAAATCAATTCCTAATGCTTACCATAAGCTCTAAAACCCATGGCCATCCTTTTCAAACCATGCTCCTTGCTTCTTTGATAGTTTCCTTGACATTTTTTTTTATTTTTGACTTTTTTGACAGAAAATGAAAGAAGCTTTTGTATAAGTTCTTTAGCGACTCAAAAACTTATACAAAGACTTATAAAATAGTATTTAAAGGCAAGTAAGATATATGAAGGAATTTTTAAAGAAAACTTAAAATTTTCATTAACTTCAAAGAGATTACAATTCTTGAAATTTAAAAGACATACATTTAAATTGCTTAGAAACTAAAAGACTTAAAAAAACTTACTTCTAAAAAGTACTTGCCAAATGGCTACAATGAGCTCCTATTTATACTAAAAGCTTGAGTCCTTGGTGTGTTTCTTCACTGAGTGAGCTCAAGGGTGTGTTTGTTGTGAGTGAGATCCCAAGCTTCATCATATCCATTCATTTTGTGTGTCCTCCAAGGTCTCAAATCATAGCCGTTGATCAATTTGTCCAATGAGGTGGTTTGAGATTGCCAACATGTCACTTGGATGCATATGAGGTGGGGTGAAGTGGGTTTAATGGGTTTTGGCAGTTTGTTGCAGGTTTAAAGCTAAAACGACAATGAACAGTTGTCTGGGTATGTTTGGCGGGAAAACCGAGTACTATGTTTTGTTTGATTAGATGCAGGGGGTGAAGTTTGAGGGAGTTGGCAAAAAGTACCCCTAAAGTTATATAGGTTATTTTCATGTATGGTCCTTGTGGGAAACAAATGACTTGTTAATGAGGATGAGCTTAAATGCATAAAAACAGAATTTGCTTAAACATAAAACTGAAATTTTCATTAGAATTTTGAAAGGTTACAATACTTTGAAATGTAAAGACAGAAAACATAAATTAAGACATTTTTAAAAAAGAAAATAAAAATAAAACTACAACTACTCTCCGTTCTTCAATCCTTCTTCCTTTTATAGACCTTCAAAACCCTAGTTGCCTTCATCTTGTCTTTCAGCTGAGAAGCATTTAGCCTCTCCAATTTGGACCCTTGGATTGGAGTGGTTACCAAGGGTTTTAACCATATACGTTGGATCATGATTGACGAATGAGAGAGGAGAGAGGTTGTCAGCTGTGTGGGGTGGTCCTGGTTGGATAGAAGAGGGTAAGAAGAAAGGGGAATAGTACCCCTTTTAAATCTTGGCGGGTAGTGAGGTTTTTGATATAACAGGGTAAGAGTTTGAGGTTTTGACAACTCTGGTCCCTCAATGTGTATAAGTGCTTTGCACCGAAAATTCTTTGTGTCATAATTTTGAGGACTTGGTTGTTTTGGTCCTCAATGGTGTTATGTGGCATTGCACGATTAGTCCTTAAAGGACTAACACAGTTAAGGTGTAAAGGGTAATATGGCTACCGGGGTTAAATGGTTTAATGGGTTATGGTTTTGGGCTTTGTTTGGGCCGGGTGGTGTATTTGGGTTTAAAAAGATTTTTTGGGTTACAATTAAGTAAAAGTCTTATAAGACTTGTAATTTAAAAGCTTAATGGGCTGTACCGGCCCATTAGATGGGTACGGGTCAGCCCATTAAGTTTTTTCTTTGGTTTCGGCTTCGTCTTTGACTTTGACTTTGTCGGGGTTGACTTTTTTGGTTGACTTTTGACTTTGGCTCATCACGCTCTTTTCTATTCCGTGCTCGGTTTTGTCCGTTTTAGCTTTGTTTTTGTCCTTTTCTTAGATATTCGTTTCCTGCACAATATAAGTGAAAGCATACAAATACAATGTATTTTTGGTACGTTTTTGGTCAATTAACTCCGATTTTAATGGAAAATGGTATGTGTAATTAAGCACATACCAATGGGGAGAAAGAATCGATTGTAGCATCAGAAATTTTAGAATTAGATTCTTTCGGAGGTCGAGGAGATGAATTATCATACAACAATTCCTCAATAAGACGAATTTCTTCTTCAGGATCAAAATCGGCTTCTTTAATTCCCGGTGGAATTAAATTGATATGAGTGAGTTCACCGAAGAACTCCTCGAGAAGATAATCAATCTTAGGATAGAAAACTAAGAATCTCGATCCCTCTCGACTAATTGCCTCAAAAAGTAGCTAAATGTTCGCCAAGGGGAATAAAAGACTCATAAGTTTTGAAAAGTCCCGTTTTGACCATTATTAATTATTCCCACACATATTTTTGTATTTTTCCCTTTTTTTCTTATTCTTAGCTAACTAACATGTTTGACTTTCGGTATTTTATAACTTTTAGGGATCATAGAACAAGAAACATTTCAATCCTAAAATGGCCCAAAAAGGATAAATTCATCGTTCCTGACTTTTCACTCATTCCAAACCAAGCTTAAAATGAAATCACTGTTAAATATAAGTTAAGATGCTAACACTACTCATATTTGCAACTTGTGAACTTTTCACTCCCGACAATTATTATATATTAGGTGAATGTGCCATTTCGAATTTCAACTATGGATCAACGTTTTGCAAAATTTCTATGCTTCACGTTCCACCCGAGAATAATGAGTTTGAAGGCGAGATCATCCCATGTAGCGACTTTCGTCTCTGACACATCTCCAACCTTGCGGCTAAGTGAGCCCACCCCCTTCTTTTGAACCCACAGAGACTAGTTTCGGGTAGCGACTTTCGTCTCGGCACATCCCAACCTTGCGGCTAAGTGACCAAGTTTTTGACACCCCACAGAGACTAGTATCGGGACTCATGGACCTTTGGTTTTAAAAACTCTTAGGTTTCCTGTATATACATAGCTTATTTTAAAATTTTAAAATGAAATAGTCAAAGTTCAAAAGCATATTTAAATTTAATAAAAAGATATTTTCCTTATATTTATTAATTCACACTTAATATTAAACATAACATTGATGCAATTGTAACCCTCGACATTTTAGAAGGCTGCAACATCGGTTGTGAGCCGGCAAGATGCAGCAAACTTTTATCGGTCTTAAATTATTATTCTTACAATGGGCTTTCTTTAGAAGGTTGTAACATCGGTTGTGAGCCGGTAAGATGCAAACTATTATCAGCCCACAGTTTATATAATTGCCTTATTCATCATTCATCATTTTTTTTTTCATTTTTCACTTTATTTTACGATATATAGAAAATACTTCTTTTCGGAAAATTTAAGTATAAATTTGAACTAAGACTAAAATTATTGATATCGACTACATTTCAAAAATTGTTGATTTAAGTTTAATTTTCAAAAACAACACGTATTATTAGTCCGGTTAGGAGCTTATGGGAGAAAAAGCCACAAATTACACACATGAGCCCTTAAGATTTTCAAATAATCCTTGTTTAGCATCCAACTCATAATTAACTCTATCATTTTTCGTTCTTCGCGAATTTCTGCGAACGCTTAGTCTAAACGTTAAGGAATAAGCTAAAGCTCAACACGCTCGATCGGGTCAAAATTTATTCTTATTCTACCCAGCAGGAAAGTCAAAATTGTGACAAAACACTTATTTTATTTTTGAAAATTTTTAAATTTTTTCATTTTTTTGAAATTTTAGTGGTAAAAACGGGATTACATGAAAACAACGACTGCAGGCACAATCAAATTGAAGATACCCCCCCCCCCCATACTAGAACTAAA